>VMBQ01002757.1:103573-129425 GCA_007657795.1 Dreissena rostriformis
GAATAATGTTTCCACATAAAGTGTTGAGATTGCAAGCTCGTCATTTCAGCCTCGCCTTTATGCCCGCGGTTCTTTTCTGACTTTGGCTAAATAGCTAAATTGGTTTTGGAATCACACACTCGCCCTCATTTGTATATTGTTTCAAGGTGTTAGAAAAGACGATTTCATGCAAGCATTTTGTAAATTGTATGCTCTAATGCCCAATTATTTGTGTTGTTCTTAAATAACATAATATGCATACATTTCAAGATATTATGTACGCTTTTACCTGGCAACATACTATTTGATATCTTTGCTAACAAAGCAGATGTTCAGTAATATAACTTAATTGTTTTCGGATGGCTTGCGCTATGAATTATTTATGTGCCTCATTTAATATAAGAATACTGTGGAATTAGGTTTAGTCGTTATGACGTTATCATACTATCAGATCGCTCATGTAGATATTTAATCTGCCTCAAATTTATGTGAAAATGGTCATCGGTTTGTTCCTTAATTGCTTGCCATATATATTTAGTCCGGAATAAGATCCATGCCTTCCAGAAATGTAAGTGTGGCTATCGGTTCAGTTCTAATAGATATCTCATAGATATTCCACTTACGTAAATCCAAATGTATCAACTGGTTTGTTGTCAGTATCGTTCTCATTTGATAAGCGTTCTTTCAAAAGGAACACAATCAGTCAAGAATGGTTTCCTTGACAACCAAGAATTTCTGCGTGAACAAAACGACGACTAAAGGAACTATTCAATTGCTTGAAAGTCTTTCACATAAAAAAGCTATCATGAGTTGTATTTCTTCCACCAAGTTCAATTTAGCAAATGCATTTTTTATTCTCCGGGAAATTATGTGCTAGAGACATTTTTTTCCATTTCGTCTAGCACAAACCATGTTTCAATTCGTTGAATCATTGTTATTGCTTATGACCATTCGATATCCATCCGTATCACGCAACCTCAGACTGACCTTGACCTGATGTTGACTAATTCAGTTGATTATTTAATCATATATAGTGTACCGTTTTGCCACGCAGCAATCTTCTCTGCTTCAACTCTTTGTTACGCGCACGTTTTATTAAAAATCAAATAGCCCATCAAGCATTTACCCTGGACATGTGCGTTTATCAAACACTGCTTGTTTCTTTTTTTTAAGTAGCTATAAAATGTAGGTACCTTTATTAGGTGTGCAACGTACTGTGCAAATGACAAACTGCGTAGTTGTTAATTTGAAAGTGGTGTTTTTAAATTGTTCCCAAATAGGCAGCACTATATATTTCTTGGTGTGAAGCAAATTTCTCATTTTGCCCGTGCATTCTTCGTGAGAACAGACTAGTAGGAATTCAATCAAACATCTAATACAACCTGTCTGAGAGAATTATTGACAAGACCTGTTTGTGTCAATCAATTGGAAACAAGATCATATACAGTTTGTTTTCCACAGTGAAACAAAATACGCAGTGTATATAGACAATGCATGAGCATCCGTTTTTCTGCTTGACAATTAACCAAATGAGCCGCGCTCTGGGGACACTGGGAATAATGTATGTGCTAATTAAAGACGACACTTTTCGCTTTTATGGTATTTGTCCTTTTTTATAAACATCCTTTTAATTGATTATCGAGTTAAAGTTGAAAGTAACATCCCAGTTGAGCCTGTGCAGACTGCAAAGTCATATCTGTGATGAAACTTTACGCACGTGAATTAAGCCCGTTTTGCATAGAACGAGGCTCAAATAGTCCAAGCAATCTGTAGAAATCTTAATCCGATAATTATCACATGCAATATCGCCGAATCGTGCCCATTGGTTTAAAACTGTTGGATAAGGTGCAACAATCGTACATTCTCGTTGGATTTCGATTCTAAATAAACATGTATTATGTAAAAATAAAGTTCATTAAACAGAAACCCAGTATTAAAGCTTGGGACATGTGTCAATACATATATCTTTGTTCTGTTAGAGGGAGTGAAGATACAAAACAAAACAAGGCGTGCAATTCATTGCATACTATTATATATATCTTATCGTCTACACGAATTAAATAAGAGTGTTGTCATGTTGTCAATATTAAGTACGGATATGTCCGAAAGACAGTGTAAGCACACGATAAACGAATATAGTTCTTGTCGACGTAATTTAAAAAAACAAACATTTTTGTTTTAAATAGAAACATTACATTACATTGCTCTTTTTTACATTCTTTTTTCAACACATTATATTTCTAGATTGCAAACAATTGCGAACAGATTGCCATGGTAAAATTTCGTCAATATTTGCTTTAGACATCTGAAATTCCCAGAATAAATGTTCTACATTTTCCTTATTTTGTTGAACAACAACATAATTGATCATTAGTTTTTGTCATTGTACTCAAAATACCACTGAGCCTGTGCATCATTGGTTATTAAAAAGGGTTGGTTAAATATGCAATTCCATTCATTTTCATTTATTATGGCATCGAGTTGTGTACACCATTTTGCTTTTACTGATGGTTGTTCATTATTTTTTTATTTAGAATGGTGTATAGTATTTTTTCTCCATATTCATTTTTTTCAGTACATGTTGAAATAATGGTGGCAAAAAGGGTTTGCTAATTTGTTGGGTAGGACAAGTTATACAATATTTTTTTCATAAATTATCTATTGCTCTTGTCACCCATGTATAATTAAAACAAAATAAGTTCAGATTGTACATTCTATTTAATTTATAAACAGAAATAAAGGTTTCATTTTTTAATATGTTAACCCATACAACGAACCATAACTTGTATTTGCTATAAATATATTTGTTTAAAAAAAAGTGCTTTGCTCTTATATGAACAGGAACTAATCGATAGATGTCAACAAGTTCAAGTTTTCAATTGCTTTCTGTCAGATTCTTATACTATATTATGTATACACTCAGCTAGTAATGGAACTCTCTAATTATATTAGTCGCCACTTGTGCTTTACGAAAGAATGCATCCGATTTGCCCGGTAGGTGATCTATTTAGCGTGTTTATTACTGGTTAAGACGCACCGCATTGCAAACACAAAGTGGAAACAGGCAATCGGAAAACTATCATTTAATATTGGTCAGTAATTGTCTTATCGGTGTGTTGTGTTGTTTGATTTTTGTCGTGTTGTTCCGCTGTTGTTGGGGAGTCATTATTAGACAGTTGTACTGGATGCTAGGATGAGGGCTCAGCAGGTATGAAAACAACATGTGTCGTAAACTGCGCATTGGTTTCGCTTAATTTATTTGTTACGTAAGATGCATTCATATAACAATTAGCACTGCATGTATGATGTATACTGGCACATAGCAACGATGGCTAAATTGTTAATGCAGATTGAGAAATATATAACTAAAGTGTGTGCATTTACTCACCAAACAAAGTAAAATAATGTTATATGATTTCATTTATTCCTAAGAATCCGTCAGTTCGTTATCTTAGAATTATGATTGTTTTGAAGCTTCTATGAATTGGTTTACTCACTTGGAACTGTATTCAACTGTACAAAACCTCATACAGCTGTGCTCGAAAATATTTAAAATACACACATATTAGTTTTAAATTCCTTTTCATATTATTCACTTAGTGTATAGCATAGTTCATTATGGTTTGTCTTAGTGTGTTTAAAATACTTAAGTATTTAAATCGTATTTAAACTATTACTTCATGTATTTTGTGACTATTACAATTATATGCAAACATTACACATTTGCTGTAAAAAGATGAACTACATGTTTACATTTTATTTGTTGAACTTACATGCATTTTATCACTAGACCAGATCCTTTTACATCTACATGTATATATAAAAGGTATTAGTGCTTTTTGCTATTTTATATCTTTTGAATCGATTCTGATTAAAGCGTACTTATCATACAATCAATATAAAGCCACAATGCTATCTTTTTTACCTGTTTTTCTTGTTTCAGCACGACAACAAAATGGCCGGATAAACCGCCCATTAACCGTAACGAGCGGACAACAATGTCAACAAAAAATAGACTTAAAGCTCTTAAAGAGGAACTGGTGACGTTTTCGTTTTGGAAATCGGTTCGCTGCGAGTTCCTTGTAACATTGATCTATGTTTTCATAGGATGTGGCTCGCTGACACACATTTGCCAACCATTGAATGACACGTATCTGAAGGCGGCCTTGACCTTTGGTCTTGCCGAGGCCACGTTGATGCAATGCGTGGGTCATATTAGTGGCGCCCATATGAATCCTGCAATCACGATAGCTATGCTGGCTACGAGCAAGATAAGAAGCTCGGGCGGTGTGTTATACCCTGGCTCAATGACTAGGGGCAATCGCTGGTGCAGGAATATTGTACGGCGCATAAGTATCATGGTGGGTTAGGTGTAACATTTATTAAAGACGACGTGAAGCCGGGCCAGGCTTTTGCTGTAGAGTTTATGGTGGCGTTTGTTCTAGTATTCACATATTTTGCAAATTTGGAACCTAAACGTGTAGACATGGGCTCAAGGTCACTGTCGGTCGGCTTGTAGGTGGTTTTGGGAAAAAAATTTGCGGTAAGTATACTTTTTTTTATTATTATTATTATTATTATTATTATTATTATTATTTTTTTTTTTTTTTTTTTTTNTTATTATTATTATTATTATTATTATTATTATTATTATTATTATTATATCTAGCGTTATGCTTCTATTAGCTGCACCTTAACAAAGTTAATTACAAAAATATAATACAATAATTGTCTTCAATAATGTTTTATACATGTTGTTTATATCGAACACATATGTTCTGTAAATAGTGGGTAACTCGCCTGTTACATTTTCATCAGATGCGATAATGAAAGTGTTCATAACAGCATTTGTCCCTGATTTCTACAGCTCGTATACAACAGGTGCACATTCCAGGAATGTGCATGTTTCCCCTTACTGCTTTACTTTATAGCTAAATTCAAACGCAAAATTCTTACCATTCCCTTGTAAAAACCTTGTGTGTTGATACTCCGTAATATGTAATTGAACGTGTCGGGCTATTATTGACAAAACATTGCGTTTACGAAATTAACTATCGCTATTCTGTCCTATTTTCTCATTTGAAATTGTTGGAAGGTTCGGTTTGTCTTATATATCACTGTATCAATATTTCATCTTGCTATTTCTCCCGCAGAGCAAACGCTTGCACAAAATAGTTTTCATGCCATTGTTATGAATTTCATTATATTGCTATAACATTGAGCGTTTTTGTTGGAAAGTAAAATGGTGACTTTGTGAGTTTAACGCCTGGACAATCACAACCATTTAAATGAACCTGCTAACTCATGAAAAAAATATATCAATCTGCATAAATGTCAATTAGCTTAAAAAAGCATGGACCAAATCTATATGGGTCAGCATTTCTGAGAATTCTCCCTTAAAGCTTATTTTCGTTATTAACGCCATTATAATGTTCTTACCAATGATTAAAGTTTTATATCAGATTATCGCATTTTCAGTTCGACTTTACGGGGTGTGGAATGAACCCAGCACGCTCGTTCGGACCCGCCGTAATAACGAATCAGTGGAAGGATCATTGGGTAGTATAAATAATAGCTTCGGTGAAATGGTGCTGGTGGTGGTGATGATTATCAAGATGATAATGAAGACGACGAAGATGATGATGATGATGATTTCACAATTTATGAACCTAAAGTCGATGTTTTCACAATATATATAGATCAATATTCAACCCCTATTTGCTCTTCTTACCGCGAAGATGCTTTAGGTAAAAACTCAAAATCGAATCATTCTTTCTCTTAAAGGTGTTTTGGGTGGGACCCTTGATCGGAGGTATATTTGGGGGCTTCACCTACGAGTACACTCAATGTTCCTCGGAGGACATTCAGCGGTGTCGGAGCTCCTTTCGACAACAGAAGTCCTCTTACGGTGCCCCCCGATCAGGAGCAGCGTTGCGACAGCCCTGTCACCACGGAACTCCGTTCACCCCTCGAACCGCATCGAATGAAGATTTCAGATTGTGATTAAGTCAATATTATTCTCTATTTTTGTATCAAATCCGGTGTAAAATATGTTAACAAGTAAATTTAATTTGAAAGAGTAAAACGTTTGGTCATTGTGAGGTAAATACAAACTGTGTGAAAACAAGCTCGATCAGTTGTTTTCATTGCCCTTTCCTCTTTTTCTTACATTTTGTTTAATTAGTAAAATACTTGGATGATATGTATTCCCCGTTTGTAAACATAATATTTCTATCTACGAAAGGTTTATTGTAAAATTAAACTTGTTAAGCAAGTACTGGTTTTTAACAAGTGTCTTATTGAAGAATTTCGCAAATTTTACAATAGTAATTAATTGTCGCATTTGATTTTGAATATTTGTTACCGATTCAATGCAATACTCCTTAATTACACGACACAAACATTGCTATGTTCATAATTACAAGACAGCTCGTACAGAAAAAGGAATAACACAAGCACATTCTTATGCCCAAAGAGCACAGTGTACAGTCTATACACTACACGAACATTTCTTCTAAACCTAACTTATCTTGTTCTTGAAAACAATGTTCACATCAATCTGCAATTAGTTCGCCTTCACCGGAGATAATAATAACGTACTATTTCATAGAAGTCTTGGCAATAATGTCAGGTTTTACTGCATCATTAACCACAATTACAGTCTTTAGAATCTTGTTGATGTTAGTAACGTTATTAGCGATTACGTTCAGGGAGAATAAGTATCGGTGTTGTACCTTACTGGAAAATGACATGAGGAGTGCACTTATTGGATTAACGCATCAGCGAAAGCAATATAACATAAGCGATCATTATTATTTTTTTATATAGTTGTCATCTTAATTTGTTTTCAAGGAAATCTTCCGTAACATGTGAACGTTTACAAGGTTAACAAACAATGCTGATCGATTGATCGACTGATTGATTAGTGATATAATTGCTAATTTTATTCGGTTTACTCATAACTATTTTTTTATTTTACCAGTGTACTATTGTATCAATGATAAGCAATCGGTTGTATGTTGACATCTTACAAGCACACACAACCAGTTGAATTATTCTGCACATGAAACTGTTCCGAATATACGATTGTGTGTTTTGCCAGATGCCATCCTATGAGTGCCAATTCGCGATGCGATTCAAAATAGGTCAGTATTCACAATAAAATGATTTATAGCCATAAGACCTTTGTTATAGGACGTGGAGCAACGTTTCGACACATGCTAGAGATATTCTCTAATACTACATAATGTGTGCCTTGATCATGGGATAGAAGATAACCAAGGGAGAATAACATGCAGATAGATGCTGTTTATTTGCTTAAATGTCAATTGTGATTTTAATTAACCGGTAATGCGGCATTATCGTACATGATAATTACTGGTTTGAGTGCGTTAGCCACTAACGTAACACACAGTCAAATATATGCTGTTTTACTTGAAGGCTTAGACGACGACTTCTATTGCACGAGAGAAAGACGATAAAGTGATATTGCTTAAAAAAGAAAATTATATATAAAATGTTCGCAAAAAAATCCGACTGTAAAAACATATTTATTCCATTTAACCTTCAAATAATTTGGAAAGGAGGTTTTTGGTCATAGTTTGTGGTGTACGACCTCAAATATATTAATGCTTAACATAATTTGCACAATTAAATAATGTATTTATAATAGTTTTTTGTGATAAGTAACTTTTATGATTGAAAAAACTTAATAGATTTCATATTTTGTGAATATTTTGTTCAGCGTAATGAAGACTCGTAAATAAAAATAAATGCATTTATGCAACGCAGCAAAAGCAACAAAACCGTGCCAAGTCGCTTGGTTTATTACACAAGTACCACGTTATCAAATACAACGGACGTACAATTATATGATAAAACAAAACTTCAATTAGAGTTTAATTATACACGAGCCGTGTTATTCATGTTAGAAGAAGACTCCTAATTAAATATTGAGATTTCGATGAGAAAGCTCATTTTGTTTCTAAACATAAGATACATCCTCTACAAACTATGCTGCATAACAGGGTACATGTCGTAACGATTTCATCGAGTTTGTCATTTATGAATACATGCGTATCAATTTCGTATCAGTTTTTTTTTATATACATTTATTGATCTTATTCTTATTACATTTCTGAATAGTGATTGTTGATCAGATATATTTTTGAGAAAGGAATATAGGGAATACTACAAACATCTTTATAACATCCTAATTGACCAGACCAATCATAAAACTATAACATTAAAATCAATCTTAATATCGAAATAAATATATCTCTTAGTTATTTATGTTATTCATGCGGAGAATCGGAGCTCCAAAATGTTTGGTTTGGTGCTGTTTTGTGTCATAAATCACTCGTTTCCAGAAGTTTAATTAATTTTATGCAAAGAAATGCGTCAGCCAGTACGGTATTCATCCCATCACTGGATATACCGACATTGGGACTCGATTAAATTTTACAATTAAATGTTTGTAGAGCTGAGAAAAGTGTATGATTTATTGCTGTAGATATCTATATACATTACTGTACGTACTTTGATTGTGATGTTACATAAATTCGTATGATCAGCAGCATCGTTTATGAAATATAAGTCTAGGGAAAAATCAACATGCGGCTTAGCACAACACGAATAAGATTATATAAAACGTATGCATCCTTTATTGTTACATTTCATTAGTCAGCTGCCCTAAACATATAAGAACAAAATCACCGAAGCTCAAGCATATTTCCACGTTCGGCAAATTTGTTTCTTATCTGTATTTATGTTAGTACTAAATTTAAAATAGCGTTCACTTGAAGCAGAATCATAAGTGTAGCTCTTAGTTTTTCTTAAAACAATTGCCTCCAGCAAGAAGTATCAAATACGTAATAATGTTTCCACATAAAGTGTTGTGATTGGAAGCTCGTCATGTCCGCCTCGCCTTAATGCCCGAGGTTCTTTTCTGACTATGGCTAAATATCTTAATTGGTTTTGGAAACACACATTCGCCCTGATTTGTATATTGTGCCAATGTGTTAGAAAAGACGATTTCATGCAAGCATTTTGTAAATTGTATGCTCTAATGGCCAATTATCTGTGTTGTTCTTAAATAACATAATATGCATACCTGTCAAGATATTAAGTACCCTTTTACCTGACAACACACTATTTGATATCTTTGATAACAAAGCAGATGTTCATTATTATTACGTATTTTTTCGGATGGCTTGCACTATGAATTTTTTATGTGCCTCATATAATAATAATGTGGAACTAGGTTAAGTCGTAATTACGTTATCATATTTATTCTACCTTGGGCTTCGGTGAAATATATAGATCTGACATTTATGTCAATGTCGATCTCATATCACTCATGTAGATATTTAATCTGGCCCAGGTCTAGGTTAATTTCATCTGCCTAAAATTTATGGAAATATGGTTATCATCCTCTTAAGGGCTTCCCATAAATATTAAATCCGGTATAAGATCCATGTCTTCCATAAATGTAATTGTGGATATCGGTTCAGTTCTTAGAGATCTCTCATAGATATTCCACTAAGGTAAATCCAATTGAATCAACTGTTTGTTTTCAGTATCGTGCTCAATTGATAATCGTTCTTTCAAAAGGAATACAATCAGTTTAGAATCTCGCAACGGTTCCTTGGCAACCAAGTAATTTTGCGTGAACAAAACGACGACTAAAGGAGCTATTTAATTGCTTGAAAAGTCTTACACATGAAAACGCTATCATCAGTCTTATTTCTTCCACTAAGTCTGCTTCATCTCTTTGTTACTCACACGTTTTATCCAAAACCAAATGGTTCATTAAGCATCTAGCCTGGGCAGGTGCGTTAATCAAACATAACTTGTGTCTTTTTTACGGTACTATTAAATGTACCTTTATTATGGTTTGTAGCGTACTGCTTGTATAACAAATAACTATCAGTGTTACAGTAGTCATCATTTCAAAGTGGTGCTTTTCTATAATTGTTCACAATTAAGCAGTAATATATATACCTTGTTGTGCAGCACATTTCTCATTTTCGCCCGTGCTCTCTTCGTTTAAGCAGACGAATAGGAATTCAATCAAACATCTAATACAACTTGTCTGAGAGAATTATTGACAATGCCTGTTTATGTAAACCAATTGGAAATGAGATCAAAAACAATGTGCATTCGCAGTGTACAAAGCGTGAGTTTCAATATTTCTGCTCGACCATTTACCAAATGAGCCGCGCTCGGGAAAACTTGGCCTTATGCATGGGCGTAACGTGTCGTCTCAGATCAGCTTGTGCAGTCCGAGCAGGGTTATCAGGAACGTTACTTTCTGATGTTATGGTATGTTTTTTTTAAGGAAGTCTCTTATGGAAAATCCAGTTAAGGCGGAAAACGTTGCCCTAGATTAGCCTGTGCGGACTGCACTTTAACATATGTATTAAGCCCGGTTTACCCAGAAGGAGGCTCAAATCATCCAAGCAAGCGGTACAAAGCATACGCTCAGCATCTTCTTAATTCTATGGTTCATATTTGCGGTACAAAGTACAAATCCCCGCAACTACAACAGATACCTAGTTGATAATTCGCACGCTATTTTCAAAATCATTGTGTACTTCACTGACTTCGGACCATAAGTATCACATGCAATATAGTAGAATTATGTCTTTCTGTTAGAAATCGTAGGGTAAGGTTTATTGGTAACCAAAGGAACAGTGCATCAACCGTACACTCTCGTTATATTTGGATTTTTAAATAACCGTTCGATATGTTAAAATGAGGTTCTTAATAGTGAACATTCAATCAGCATTAGAATGTTTTTTATAAAAAAAAAAGAAACGTTTTCGAAGCATCTTGCATACGTTTACACAGTTGATAATCGTCAAGTTCTTGTAATGTAATATATTCGATATACACTTAGTTTAAAAGTGATTGACTTGTCTTAAATAATACACCTATTTTATGGTAATAATAACAATATCAAGATGACACATGTGCGGACGCATTTCGAATATAGGAATATTGATAATTCAGAACATCAGGAGAGAAACGTTTGCTATTTTATGCTAGTCTTCAAGGCAAGTGAACGATTGCAATATACAGAACAGGACAATACCTACAACTATACATTAAACAATAACACATGACTAAAGTTTGGGCCATGTGTCAAGACAGATATCTTTGTTCTGTTAGAGGGAGTGAAAATAGATAACAATGTGTGCAATTAATTGCATACTTCTTAGATGTAATTTATCGTCTACACTAATTAAATGAGAGTGTTATCATTTGGTAAATATTGAGAACGGATATGTTCGAACGACAGTGTAAGTAAACGTTAAAGGAATATACTTTTTGTCGACATAATGAAGAACTCAATTTTTAAATAGAAATAGTACGTTACATTATACTTTACTTTGATCTTATGTGAACAGCGACCAATCGATTGGGGCCATCAAGTTCGAGTTTTTAACTGCTTTCTGTCGCATTTCTTTTATTGTATTATGAATACACTCAGCTAGTAATGGACCTCCNTATCTTATGAATCTACTCTGATGAAAGCGTAACTATCATATAATTAATCTAAACCTACTATACTCTCTGTTTTGGATCGGTTTGTTATTTTGTTTCAGCACGACAACGACATGGCCCGATATACCACCCATAAACCGTAACGAGCGGACAACAATGTCAATCAAAACTAGACTAAAAGCTCTTTAAGAGGAACTGATGACGTTTTCGTTTTCGAAATCGGTTCGCTGCGAGTTTCTAGTAACATTGATCTATGTTTTCAAAGGATGTGGCTCGCTGACACACATTCGTCAACCATTCAATGATACGTATCTGAAGGTAGCCTTGACATTTGGTCTTGACGAGGCCACGTTGATGCAATGCGTTGGTCATATAAGTGGCGCCCATATGAATCCTGAGATAACGATGGCTATGCTCGCTACGGGCAAGATAGGAGTAGCACGGCCGGTGTGCTATATCCTGGCTCAAGGAGCAGGGGCCATAGCTGGTGCAGGAATATTGTACGGGGTCACCCCTAACAAGTATCATGGTGGGTTAGGTGTTACATTTATTAAAGACGATGTGAAGCCGGGTCAGGCGTTTGCTGTGGAGTTTATGGTGACGTTTGTTCTAGTATTCACATATTTTGCTAATTTGGAACCTAAACGTGTTGACATGGGCTCAAGGTCACTGTCGGTCGGCTTGTCGGTGGTTTTGGGACATTCATTTGCGGTATGTATAACACATCCAATTAGTGTTATTATGAGTATTGGTTTACTAATTTGAATTATTTCAAGCGGTTTGCTAGCGTTGGCTGCACCCTAACAAAGTGTATTACAAAGTTCATTACAATTCTTGTCCTCAGTCCGATGTTAATAATTTATTTAACGTGTTGTTTAAATGAAATACACATGTTCTATATTCATTTTGTAACTCAACTGTTACATTATTACCAGTTGTGGCGATGCACATGTTTACGCCTTTGTTTTTCATTGACGTCTACTGCTCGAATACAACCGGCGTCCATTCCAGAAAAGTGCATATTGTCCCTGCTTTATTTTATTACCAAATGCAAAAGCTAACTCCTTACCATTCCCTTGTGCAAACAAGCAGTGTTGATACTCTGTAATCTGTAATTGAACGTCTCGGGCTAGTATTGACAAAACATCGCGTTAACGAAATTAACTATAGCCATTCTGTCATATTTTCTCATTTGAAATGGTTGGAAGGTTCGGGTTGTCTTACCTATCATTATATCAATATTTCATCTTGCTTTTTCTCCCACAGAGCACAGGCTGGCACAAAAGAGTTTCCATGGCATTATAAGGAATTTCATTATATTGTTTCAACATTGAACGTTTTTAACGGAGAGCAAAATGGTGACTTTTGGGTTGCTTTATTTATCGCTTGGAAATTAAACAAATTTGAACGATGCCATTAATTCACTATAAAAACGTATGCATCTGAATCAATGACAAATTTCTTCAAATAGCATGAATGGGACGTTTCCCTTTAAATGTATTTTCGTAAAACAATCCATCATAACAATCAATCATAATGTTGTTAATTTAACTAATGATTCAAGTTTCATATCAGATGCTCGCATTTTCAGTTCGACTGTACGGGGTGTCGAATGAACCCGGCTCGCTCGTTCGGCCCCGCCGTAACATTGAATCAATGGAAGGATCATTGGGTTAGTATGAATAATAGCTCCGGTGAATAATCATGATGATAATGACGAAAAACGACGCTAACGGCGACGACGATGATGATAATGAGGATGATGACTATGATCATGCTTATGATTGTGATGATCACACACATAATGATCCAAAATTCATATTTGCACAATATAAACATATGGATATAATAATCAATCCCTCTTTGCTCTACTAAACGCGAAGATGCTTTATTTATACAATCAACATAGTCATCATTCATTTTATTTAAGGTTTTTTGGGTGAGACCTTTGATCGGAGGTATATTTGGTGGCTTCACCTACGAGTACACTCAATGTTCCTCGGACGACATTCAGCGGTTTCGGACCTCCTTTCGACGTCAGAAATCCCCTTACGGTGCCCCCGATCAGGAGCAGCGTTGCGACAGCCCTCTCACCACGGAACTCTCTTCACCCCTCGAAGCGCTTCGAATGAAGATCTCAGATTGTGACTAGGTCAATATTATTTTCTATTTTTGAATCAAATCCGTTGCAAAATGAACACAAAATCTGAATGAACAACACAGACAATGCTAGGTTGATAATAACAAGACAAATGGTCGTAGACAAAACATCAACAGCAACAACAACTACAAAACAATATAGAGCGAAAAAACTCAAGCGATACAATATTATGGACATTTCTTCAAAAACCTACTTTTCTTGGTCTTGTTCGCCTTCACCAAGGATAACAATAACTTATTATTTCACTGAAGTCCCGGCATCAATGCCAGGTTTTACTGCATCATTAAACAAAATTTCAATCTTAAGAATCGTGTTGCTGGAATTAACGTTATTACCGATGATGTTCAAGGAGAATACGTTTCGTTATTTCACCTAACTGGAAAATGACACGAGGCGTGCAATTACTGGATACATCAGCGAAAGCAATATAAAATAAGCGACAATTAAGTTGTTTCTATAGTTTTTATATTAATTTGTTATGAAGGAAATCTTCAGTAATATTACTTCGTTAAAAAGATTTAAAACAAAAACATGATAATCTATCGATCGACTGATTGATTAGTTATACAATTGCTATTTTTCGTTTAACACATTACTATTATTTTATTTTACCAGTGTATTACTTCATCCAGGACTGGCAATCGGTTGTATGTTGAAATCTTACAACCCCACAAATCCAGTTGAATTCTGCTACACATGAAACCGTTCCAAAAATACGATTGTATGTTTTTCAAAGTTATCAGCATACGAATGCCAATTCCTGAAGCAATACAAAACATTGCATTATTTACAATATTATGATTTATAACCATATGACCATTGTTCATTAGGCGTGGAGAAACGTTTCCACACATGCTGAGTGTCTTTTTTAATTCTAGATAATGTGTGCACTGATCGGAAGATTGAAGATAACCAGCGAAGAATGACATGTAAATAGATGCTGTTAATTTGCATTTATATCAATTGTGAAATTAATTTACCGGTAATGCTGCATAATCGTACATGATTATAACTGGTTTGAATACGTAAGACACGAAAGGAACACACAGTCAAAACATGCTGTTTTACTAAGCCGGTGACTTATATTGCATGCGGAAAAACGATGATGTTGCTTTTTACCATTTTTTATAACATTTTAACAAGAAAATGCGGCCATTACAATATTTATTCCCTTTATCGTTTAAATAATTTGGGAATGGAAGTATATTGGTCATATGTGTGGTCTACGTCCTCAAATATAATAATGTTTAACATTATTTGCACAATTAATTAATCTATTCATATCAGTCTTTTAGCGATAAGTAACTTTTACGATTGACAAATCTTATTGATTTCATTACATATCTTGTAAATATTTTGTTCAAAGAAATGAAGACTCTTAAATAAAAACGCATTTGAAGCAAAGCAACAAAAGCATCGAACCCGTGCCAAGTCGATTGGTTTATTACACAATTACGACATATTCAAATACAGCGGACGTACGTTAAATGATAAAAAGAAAACTTTAATTCTATTTTAATTATACACAAGCAGTGGAATTCATGTTAGATGATGACTCATTATTGAATATTGAGATTTCGATAAAAATGCTAATTTTTCTTTTCTTAACATAAGATCAGTTCTATACAAACTATGCTTCATTACTTGGTACATGTCGTAATGATTACATCGAGTTTGTCATTTACGAACACCTGCGTATCAATTTCGTATTAGTTTGATATTGTCTTTATGTATGTATATAAATTAATAATATTCTTTTTTTTCTTTTTTCTGAATAGTGTCATTGTTAGTCAGATATTTTGAGAAAAGGTATAAAGAGAATACTACAAACATGTTTATTTTATAATAATTGGCCAGACTAGTCATGAAAACATAAGATTTAAACCAGATAATTCTAAATTTCAAAATAAATGGTGGCTTATTAATTTAAATACATTTTGCTTTTTTTCCTCACACATATTATTTCAAGATGGCAAACAAATACATGTACAATATGAACCATAACACAATATTGTAATGCAATCAGAGAAGAAAAGCAAACACATATGAAACCCATCTAAGGTTATCTGTATAATAGAAGTCCAGTGACAAGTTACAAGGAGTATACGTACGTATACAAATTAAAAAGCTTCTCTATACATTAATTTAATGCTGTGTTTTATATGCATTCTTGTCTCTTATAGGCACATATCAGTGATATAAAACTGCTAATTCACTGTTTCAAACAGTGACAAATAACAGTAAACTATCGACATTTTTAAGGTTTTATTGTGAAATGACGTCGTTTTGACGTCATGACATTATTATTTCTGCACACTTCTCAAGTTTAAAATAAGTGTGTTGCCTTATTTGCCCGTGCAAACTGCACCTGCTTATTTGGGACGACACTTTACGCGCGTGCATTAAGCCCAGTTTTCCCAGAACGCGGCTCATATATCAATGAGAAATGAGGACGTATATAATTATAACGTCTTCTCTTTTGTTCAATATACAGTTTGTTAACAACCGATTGAGGTGTGTTTTCGCACTTACAGTGACATTTCGGAAAACTGACTCTGACCATGTTATGTCCGTTTCACAGCTCGTTAGTCTAATTACATAGAAATAAACTTGCTTATAAGTCGACCGCCGTTAGGATGTATATTTTACTGCTTAATTTACAATTGGAGAGGCTGATAAAAACTGATACTTCATGTCAAGTCTGTAAAATAACTATGCTTAATTGGAATCTTAACACTTTACCGCCGAGGCTTAAAAGATATTAAAAACATTTGCTGTTAATATGCCATCAACCAAAAACCTCCCTGATGTTTGATATCTTCTTGTTCAGCGTAAAAGCATGTTCGATTCAGCTGCCCTAATCATATTCGATAAATCACCGATGCTCAAACATATTTCCGCGTTTGTAAAATACCGTACACGTTAAGAAAAATAATTTGTGTAGCTCTTTTTTTTCTTAAAACAATGGCCTCCAGCAAGAAATATAAACAATGTTTGTTAGAATGTTTCCACCTAAATGTAACGTGTTGTGATTGCAAGCTCGTCATTTTCGCCTCCTCTTCAGGCCCGCGGTTCTTTTCTGACACTGGATAAATATCTAAATTGGTTTTGGAAACACACATTCGCCCTCAGTTGTATGTTATTTCAAGGTGTTAAAAGAAACGATTTCATGGAAGCTTTTCGTTAATTGGCTGCTCTAATATATANGACAGACAGACAGACAGACAGACAGACAGACAGACAGACAGACAGACAGACAGACAGACAGACAGACAGACAGACAGACAGACAGACAGACAGACAGACAGACAGACAGACAGACAGACAGACAGACAGACAGACAGACAGACAGACAGACAGACAGACAGACAGACAGACAGACAGACAGACAGACAGACAGACAGACAGACAGACAGACAGACAGACAGACAGACAGACAGACAGACAGACAGACAGACAGACAGACAGACAGACAGACAGACAGACAGACAGACAGACAGACAGACAGACAGACAGACAGACAGACAGACAGACAGACAGACAGACAGACAGACAGACAGACAGACAGACAGACAGACAGACAGACAGACAGACAGACAGACAGACAGACAGACAGACAGACAGACAGACAGACAGACAGACAGACAGACAGACAGACAGACAGACAGACAGACAGACAGACAGACAGACAGACAGACAGACAGACAGACAGACAGACAGACAGACAGACAGACAGACAGACAGACAGACAGACAGACAGACAGACAGACAGACAGACAGACAGACAGACAGACAGACAGACAGACAGACAGACAGACAGACAGACAGACAGACAGACAGACAGACAGACAGACAGACAGACAGACAGACAGACAGACAGACAGACAGACAGACAGACAGACAGACAGACAGACAGACAGACAGACAGACAGACAGACAGACAGACAGACAGACAGACAGACAGACAGACAGACAGACAGACAGACAGACAGACAGACAGACAGACAGACAGACAGACAGACAGACAGACAGACAGACAGACAGACAGACAGACAGACAGACAGACAGACAGACAGACAGACAGACAGACAGACAGACAGACAGACAGACAGACAGACAGACAGACAGACAGACAGACAGACAGACAGACAGACAGACAGACAGACAGACAGACAGACAGACAGACAAAACATAAATAAAAATAAACAAACAAAGAACGACAAAAAGATCAACAGTTATATATATGTACCAGATATATCATTATTTGTCCAAACGTTATCAATGTACATCAGACACGTGGCGTTCACACTAACTTTATCTTTCACGGTCAGGACAATAACAAGAACACTATTATCTCCATATCTATATGTACCAAACACAATAACTTATCAGGGACAAAACACTTGTCACAAAATACGCCCGCTTAAATCTCCGTATTACAGTGATCTGCGAACAATGTATCAATTTGATGTAAAAAATGATGGCAAAGACAAAATAGCGGATAAAACACGAAACATGGCATTGCTTACCAGGTATAAAACGTTGAACATATCAATCTAAACGATAAATGTGCAATCTCGAGTAAGGTTAGCAAGTAACCTACCAACACACATAATTGAGTATAATACCGTAATCCAAACTTAAATTACTGAGCAGAAACTGTTTGTCTTTCTTTGCAACCGTGAATTTCACCTGTATCAAACTTGCCCGCAATGAAATATCAAGCTCAGTCTTCATGACAGCAACACATAAATGTCAGTGCAAAACCTCCATCCATACTTGTTATAAAAAAATAAATGTTTATCCAATTTTAGTAACAGTGACCTCAACCTTAACCTGACTGGCCCAAAATGCAATAGTACGCTCGGTCTGCAAGTAAGCTTATCACAAAAACAAACTTTCCGTGTAACACATCCTTTCAAACTGAAGTTATTAAGAGCAAACCGTTGTTCTTTTTTTAGTAACAGTGGCCTTTACCTTGACCTGATCAGCTCCACATGCAATCCCAAGCTAGGTCTGCATGTAAGCTACCAACCTACAACATTTGAATGCAATACCTCCTTCCAAACTTAAGTTATTGAGAGGAAACTATTTTTGCCTTTCGTCCGTCGTGTATCGTGCGTCATCAACATTTATCTTGTGAATACTATAGAGGCCACACTTATAAGTCTAATCTTCATGAAACTTGGTCAGAACATTAACTTGTGTCTCTAGTCGAACAAAAACATTTGTACTTGTGGTTTTGGCATTTGAACAAATGCGCATATAAAACATGTACTTTAGTTTCTAGCGGACAAACACATTGTACTTGTGTTTCTAGCGGATAAACAAATTGTAATTGTGTTTCTAGCGAATAAACATATTGTACTTGTGTTTCTAGCGAATAAACACGTTGTTCTTGTGTTTCTTGCGGATAAACAAATTGTTCTTGTGTTTCTAGTGGAAAAACATTTTGTTCTTGTGCTTTAGCAGTTAAACAAATGCGCATAAACAAATTGTACTTAAGTTTCTATCGGATGAACACATTGCACTTGTGTTTGTATCGGATAAACACATCGTACTTGTATTTTTAGCGAATAAACACATTGCACCTGTGTTTCTAGCGGATCAAACAATTTACTAGTGTTTCAAGCTGACAAACAAAATTTACTTGTGTTTAACGACGTCAACACGTCGAGCCAATTGTCAATAAAGCATGTACGTGTTAAATTACCTCGACATTGCACATGTTTCACTTTTGACCTTTAGCGTAATCTTGACCTTCTCCAATTCGGCAAATAAATATATATATATATATTACCGGGTTCCCTCGAATATTGATCATTCAAAGCATCAACATTTCCCTTTATTGTATACTTCGGTACACTAAAAAAAAAAAAAAATACGCGAGAGACTTATGTTTGTGTTTTATGGCGTTATGAAAATGTGTGTAAAAAGCGTCATTATTAAGTCAAACATTGTTTGGTGCATTTTATTGCTAAATGTGTGACATCTCTGCTTTCGTCTAACCTCATTGTAACAATTTGATTAGTGCTCTCGCTTTTTGAGGAAATCTGCATACGAAAAGCTATAGCCTGATGAAGACGAAACAAGTTTCCAGACAAGCATAACATCTATAATGTCTTATAATTAATTTTAATTTTAATGCCATTCTTAATTTCAGAAGGTTACAAATTAAGATACATGTATCATTACAAACTGTTTATAAAAACCTTTTTAAACAATACAAGTCTAATTCACAATGTGAAGAGATGTTTAGATTTTGATTATATTGAAAATATATAATTACAGGTTTTTAACAAAAAATAAGTTTTCATCTGAAACATAACATACACAAAAAAACACGCATTATGGTAGAGGCTGATTAGGCATTCTCATCCTCACGTTTATAATATTCATACTTAATATTTAACAGATACAGATGACAAATATGTATTATTATGCATATGACACATATGAATTATTATATTTTTTATCCCATACTTAAACGTTCATTTTCTAAAAAAAAACTATAAGTAAACTAAATTGAGAATAATAGGATAGTGTTGATTATAGATCAGGTTTATCATGCGAGGCTTAGAAAACAAAAAGCACGAGCCTTGGCGAATGCTTTTTCGTTTTCGTGCCGAGCATGATAGACCTGATCTATAATCAACACTAACCTATTATTCTATTTATCCCACTTTTTATTCAAAAAACCTTTTTATTTAAAAAAAAATAGTTTAACTGGATAATTTCTCTGGATTTATGACGTCATTTTGTCGAAACAATAACGTCATTTCGTGCCGTGTATTATAGCAGAAATTTAATCAACGGGGCTTTAATCAACCGAATTCGCTGTAAAAGTGGGATAAACGTTATTTCAACACTGCCGGGATAAAGCATTCACGTGCAGAACATTGATGTCGTTGTGTTTACATACATGATTGACGTTTTTCTTGATTATTTTTTTTTTCAAATTAAGACCGAAAATGTTAAGACAATGACGAGATGACTAACGTAATAATTGCATTCAAATAATAGTACCTGCTCTCAACGAAAACACTAGGGCTCGTCGTTAAAGATATACATGTTTTAAACTCGCTAAATAAACTAGATGTTCTCTAAATAAGAAGTATCTATATCGCGAAAGGCCACTATACAATTCTAATGAAAACACAATAGTATAACGTGTCATATTTTAAAATAATAATGAAAGTGCTTGGTTTATGTACTGTCCAAATCTTACAAATACTTCTATTTAGTCATTGTGCACATTTAACAGTTTCATTCTAAATTACTTATAAGGCGCTGAACACGTTGTACGTGCCAGTTTGCAGCATTGTTCGTATCCTTATGACGCAACGACTCCTCGTAGATATTTAACGCCATTTCATAGTCGCCGTCCATTTCATAGCAGAACCAAGCAAATTGAGCGCTGTCTCAGTGTGATACATGTTGATTGTATTTATTGGATCAAATATATAAGACTGGAGTATTTCAAACGCATGCAGCTGTTCGTTACGTTCCTTGAGTCCTCCATACGTGAGATACTGTAGATAGAGGAGAAAAGGACGTGCATCCAACTCAGCACAGTCCATCCATTGTTTATCTATGTAGTGTCTATGTGCTACTTCCTCATCAGTCCGACCGCGAATCATTTCAAACATCAAAATGTATGGGGCGCAGTGTGCTTCTTGTCTAATAAACCTGACACAGAATGCTAATTGTGGTTCACTGCGTACGTTGTCAGAGGTATTTGTAATCATGCTAGCAAACACCTGGAAATCTATTTCGGCTTTTCTAACTCTATGTCCGCTCACAGACTTGACCTTGCTATGACACCTCTTCTCCACGTCCTCCAGCACTATAATTGCCGCGGAAATATTTCCAAAGCAGTATAGCACAGAAGCCAACTTTAAGCGGCTAGAAGCTACATCTGTGTTTAAGGAATATTGAAAACGCCTTATAACTTCGATTAAAGCAGGGTTTGGAAGTCGCAAACACTTAGATGATTGCACTTTATTATGAAAGGCGTACAGGGGATTAAAAAAGTCGAATGCAACGGGTTTCAATAGGGAATTAGAGGAGTCTTGGCAAACAGTGCGCAAGGTATTTTGTATATCTTGCTTGAAGGTTGTATTCGAACTGTAAATCTGATATGTTATCTGTAATAATTTCTGCATTAATATATGCAGGTACTCGAACTTCAGCAAAAAAATGATACTGTAATTCAAGCATACACGTCCAGTTTCTCCCTCTTCAGCTTGTCCGATTCGCCGTATACCACACGTTTGTAACCAATTACCTAATTTATCTTTATTTATATGAAATAAATCTTGCAAGTCGTTCTTTATCAAGTGGTTCACGTACTGTAAAAGCCGTCTCTGTTTCCCAAAAGATAGTTTTCCATCGAAAAAATTTGCTCCTTCTATGATATAATGAGGGAAGCATCCCAATCGCAGCCATTTCCTTAATACTTGTAAGCATAGTAAAAGTAGAAACATGAGGTTATGTTCCTTCCACAGAGAAGGGTGTGTTCTCTCGATGGTATAGAACATTAAAGTTTTACAACGAAACCTTGTTGTAAAATCCCCAATCATTTTAAAAAATAAGGATTTTTTAATTAATTTGAGAACAATGTAACATTTTATTTGTGTCATACTAAAACTAAACATCAACATTCGTTCTATCAGGTTCGGAGAAAGTCGCCATTCTTCGCGCTTGTAATCACTGTCCGGATGTACTGCAGGTACCAAGAAACACGGAGCTACACGTGCAGCCTTAGGTAATTGGGCCGGCGGCCAGTGTCTACCTCTGCATCTGTCTATCAAATGCTGTATTTCAGGAAGAAGTTTGCGGACGTGAAATGCATGTACAACATCCCAATTAGGCAACCAGCTCACAGAAGGCCCATTCCTTGTTATCTCTCCAAGATGTGAGAACATTTGCTCTGATTCCTGTTTCCATCGTTCTGAGCTGAACAGTACTTGCCCGGAATCTTTCCTTTCGCACCTTTCATCGACAATACTGGTAACCGCTTCCGGTGTGTATTTGTGTATGACCTGTAGCAAGTACTGTTGATGTGGTATACATGTAATGTCGTCACGAAGCATCAGAAAATTGTCCATACCAGCTTGCCAGTCTATCCAGTCTGTCATGAAGTCACACGCTCGTTACTCTGTAGGAAATCAATATCAGAATTTAGACCGGGAGTGGTGGTACATTCTGATTGGCTCTCAAAATGGAAACATTCAATAAATTGGTATTCTCCTAATAGTTGATGCGCTATCATAAGCGTGCGCTCTCTCCTTAAGAATGTTCCTCTCCGCTCCATTACAGTTGATTGTCCGGCTCCAATATCATCAAGTACATCCGATATCCGGATAGACAATGCTGTGAAGTTTTCTGGAATCTAGATATAAAACTATTAAATCAGAATTGTGTATGTTATTATTATGAAATCATTAACAGTATTATATAAACATTCAGATGTGATTATTGCAAACACAGATACACGCATTATAGTAGTAATTGCCATTGATATTTTTTAGATTTATTAAAAAAAAATCATACTCTTTTAACATTATATTTAACGATTGTAGAAATGTTTTAAATGCATATAACGAATTGAAACTAATGTATGTTCGTAAAATTAAAGCGAACGATTCGGAGTGCGGACGATCACGGTTCGAATCATGTTGAAGCATGTATTTAGAAAACAACATCAAGTTACATGTGTTTACTGGTTGTTCAACGTGGGCTCATTAATTAATTTTGTACAATCTATAAAGATAAGGCAGTTAATTACAAACTTCAAAAATGCCAATATTATTTAGACAAAGCCCTTTTATTGTTTCTACTAACAATCCATGTCGCCATGTTTTGCGTCTTTAATGACTAATACTTGTGTTATTTTATTTAGTGTGTTAATCGCAAAAGTTACACTCATCTAAACGTTTCACATATTATTCGTAACACGTATATGTGTCCATCAGTCCGTCTGTCGATCGGATGTCAATACAAATCATAAGTTCCACAATTCAGACATATATTTTGAATTATAAATATCCTATCGATTGTTTATACATTTCTAAATGTCTTCGAAACCATCCAAGGTAGCATATATGGAAAACAAATACTGATAAGTGCTGCAAGAGTTCTTCCTAAAAACAACTAAGACGACTTAAGTTTTAATATAAATATAAGTATAGGGAATAACTGGCGTTAAACATATGAAAAACAAATGTTCTTCATGCTCCAATAAGCGTTCTTGAAGCGCTCTATAATTGAGATGAATTTTTATTTTGATTAATAAAAACAAGCATAGCTTTTTGCTTTTTACCAGAATGTTTGTGACGAAATGTTGATCCCGTCTGTTGTTTGTCCGCCTCGATGGATCCACATTGATACGAACTCTTCTAACACCCAGATTTAGCTTCGAATTGGGAACACGTACCTTGAGGAAAATACCAGTATACTATAAACGTACCGAAGTATGAGGAAACATATCAGTATACTATAAACGTGATGAGGTATTGTAAGCTCTGTCAATCATTCAAATCAAGTAATATTATGTAATGTTTATTCTGCCTATACAGTCTATTAGTTTCAATGGTGTCATTAAACATAACAATTACAAATGTCTACGTGCGATTTTATCAATACATGGGGAAAAAAAACTATAAACAAACTATTTTAGTGTCACGGATTGGTTATCGCGCAATTAAGCATGTGCATACTGCCTCCGAATATCGGTAATTAAATGTCAAAACAAACCGGCTTCGTCGATAATAATGTTGCAGAAAAATAGCATTGTTATTTACTTCTTTTATAAAAGGGAAAATAAACGTCTGGCTCAACAGAAAGGAATACAGTGTTGCATGTATCTTGCGCAAAACACAAACCTTGTTCTTTGTTCCTGTTTCCCGGTGAAATGAAGGCATACGGGGAATACAATCAATCGTCCTCTTGATCGTAGCATGTTCTTTGTCCATTTTGTCCAGCCTGAATTTGTAAGGAATGGCTTTTTCATATTCATTGTTCAAACATCAAAACATAAATGAATCACCAATGACATTCAAATGAGAAGAATAGTGTACAGCGCATGTTTTATTACTAATTTATCTAATTGCTAATTGTTACGCATATCTGCTTTTAATGTACAGTGTTATAAACCTGGGACTTCCTTCATAAAATGTGGTGTACATAAAGGCAGAAGTTTGCATTCAATNACCCACCCAAAAATGCCTTTTACTATAACTTCTTCATTTCTACACCAATTTACTTCTAATTGATACTGAAATTATCTTATGACAATGCGGTAAATCTCAACTATGCATGGCCCCATTACCAACCCTGGGGCACACCTAGGTAAAAAAATTCGGCGTGGGGATACGCGTCGGCCTCTGCCGCGCCATTTCTAGTATAGTTTTGTCTTCGTACTTTAAGTATACAGTCGACAGTGAAAGTTAGATTAATATGAACTTGATTTGTGGGTAACTATATTCAAGCATTTATACCCAAGTTATCAATATTCAGTTGATAACTGTGCTTGATGAGTAGATGCACACATTTTAATTATGGAATTCTCAATCTGCATTAAAAAAATAGCCGTTATTGATATTTGTATATGTAAATATAAACACCATATATGCAGTGCTAATGTTGATACGAATACATCTTACGTAGCAAATACATTAAGCGAAACCAATGCGAAGTTTATGACACATGTTGTTTTCATACCTGCTGAGCTTTCATAGAAGCATCCAGTAAAACCGTCTAATAATGACCCCCAACAACAACGGAACAACACGATACAAATCCAACATCACACGACACCAATAGGACACTTACTGACACATATTAAATGATAGTTTTCCAATAGCTGCTTTCCACTTTGTCTTCGCAATGCGGTGCGTCTTAGCAAGTAATAAAGACGATAAATAGATCACCTTAGCACCAATCGTTTGCATTCCTTCCGTAAAGCATCAGTGGGGACTAATACAATTGCGGAGGTCCATTACTAGCTGAGTGTATACATCATACAATAAAAGAAATGTGACATAAAGCAAACAGATACTCGAACTTGATGACATGTATAGGCATAAGATAAAGTACAGTGTAATTTAATGTACTTACAAATTTGGTTTTACATTACGGCGACAAGAAATATATTCTTTTAACTTTCGCTTACAATGTCTTTCAGACATATCCTTACTGAAC
>VMBQ01002758.1:0-27499 GCA_007657795.1 Dreissena rostriformis
TGTTAAGAGAGGTATTTTCGTCTGCTGAAACCAAACACAATATTTTACCTTGTGTTGTTACTCATTGGTTATGTTGTTAACATGTATAATATTAATTCATATTACTTCTAGACTATCAAGTTTTAACATCATTCATTAATGAACAAAAAATATAACAATATTGTATTTCTTACAAGAATAGAGATAACAAATGTAATGGTTGTAAAGAATAACCAGCTACATAGCAAAATCAATGTAACAATACTTTATGAACAAGACATTTTCAATTCTTGTATCTACTAAATATAAACTGCTTTTGAACAAACACCTGTGCTCAGGCCTCATGGCTACATTAAGTCTTAACCTCAGATTCAGCCTTGAACTAAAGAATCTAAATTAAAGTTAGGATGCAACCATTCTCATTGGTCAATAGTGGCGTGTTCTGAGAAAACTGGTCAAAATGCTTGTGCGTAAATTGTCATCCCACTTTATTGACACTTAACGCACAAGCATTTTGCCCAGTTTTCTCAGAACACGCCACAAATATATTTCATCGTCAAGACATGCTAAGTACATAAAGGCCTGGGCCCATATCTATACAGATTCTTAAGATATTCATAACTTCACTCTAAACCCAAGTCTATATTTAAATTTGCTTGAAAAATGTAATATACTTCAATGAAATAATATTGCAAGATATGTCGAATGCTTCACCCTATATATTCATTTGTCAGAAAATGCAATTTATATATAATCATATAGCAGAATTTTAAGATGTGTAATTTTTTTTTCAACTGTTATTAAGACAAGCCAAAAGCATTAAAATAAACAAAAAGAGTGAGACAGACATTATTTAGAGCACCACTTTTTAGCTCTAAATTCAACAGTCGGTTTTTGTTGGCAGCTGACTGTTGCATTACAATACTGAATCTTCATCAGTCTTTGCTTTAAAGAAAGGTCATTTCCTAATTGAAACATTTTTTACAGCATTTAAGTTAATTTGGGCGTAAACATGTGGAAATCAAGTAAAGAACAATCCATTCTAAAGGCAAAGCATTTTTTCACTGAAATGGTATGTAGGGTTTTGACTGTGAAGCTGTTATATCTGCTTAATATTTGAGTTGGTCTCTGTGAAAAAAGGCTCAATTTATGCGCGTAAAGTACCATCACTGATTAGCCTGTGCAGTTGGCACAGGCTTTTATGGGACTACTTTTTCTGCCCAGTAAAGAAATGTTTCTTGGAGACTTCCTTAACACAAATAATTCCAGAAAAGCAGAAAGTGTCGTGTCTGAGTAGTCTGTGCACACCATAAATCTTTACGATCTTTACGCACATGCATTAAGGCTAGTTTTTTCAGAGACTCATTCGTAGGTAAGATATACTTAGCTGTACACTTTGCCCTCGAAATATCATATATAATTTTAGAAACATATTAATGCTTTCACAAAGTTCTGATTTAACACACAGTGAATAAATAAGTCAAACATACTGGAATTAACAAGATATTATCAATACATTAACATCTTCAGATTGAGTCTTAACTTATTTTTTATAAATAATTGGACACACTTAGAAAAATAAATATTGGTAACATTCCTATAGTAACTCAACATGTACACAAAATAATTCAATCAACACAAGAAATTTAGCGATTATTGCATTAAAATAAATACATAATAAACAATTAACATTACCTCAATCTAAGAAAAAAACTAGACATCATCTAGATACAACTTCTGAACAAGTTTGGTGAAGATTGGATGAAAACTACTTGAATTAGAGAGCAGATACTTAATACGGACCGACCGACAGACAAGCTCACTCCAATATACCCCCCTAAACTTCATTTGTGGGGGTATAATAAACATGTGGGGATATTTTCTTTGTTAAACATTTTAAATCTGATTTTCATTTCAAACATATATGCAGTAGGGCATAGTAAAAGAAAGCAAAACAAAACTATACATGCTGAATATGCATGTAAGATACAATATCAGCATCCAAATTCAAGATATTGAGTGGAATACAGTTTTTCCATTTCAAGTAACAGCGACTTTGACCCAACTGCATCCCCAACCTACAAGGTCTGGATGTAAACCTTTTTTCTATTTTAAGTAACAGTGACTTTGACCTTAAACAGATTGTCATTTAAAGGGACTGTCCACTAGATTTTGGCATGTATTGAAGCATGTCATTAAATGCTCTATATTGATAAATTCAAACATTTGACCTAAAAATCTGCAGTTAAAAAACAAGAATACAATTTAAAAAGGGAAAAAAAAGTAAACCTCATCAGGGCTCGAACCAGTGACCATCGGGGTCCTGGAGTAAAAACCAATTAGACCGCTCGGCCATCCTGACAAGTATGTACGATAGCCGTATNCCATTTTTCTACTTTCAGTAATTGTGACCGTGACCTTTATTCCACATGCCCTAAAAACAATATTTTATCAAGGTCTTCGTATAAGCTTGCTATATCATAAGTTTCATCAATATTGTTCAATGCACAGTACATTTCTTAACTGGAAACAACCTTTTTGCTATTTTTCTATCATTTGTTTTCACAGTAATCATGACCAATTTTTTTTTTTTAGTTACAGTGAACTTGACCCAACATGCCTCAAATGCAATCACAAGCTAGGTCTCAATGCAAGCTTGCTACATGTATATCCCCAGTTTTATTATGATTGATGCAACCTTAAGTTATCGACAGGAAACCACCTGTTTGACAAATTTCATAATGATCCGTTTAACCTGTTCCAGAGCAGACAAGGTTGAAATGGCAGTTTTTTTTATTAATTCAAGGGCCATAACTCAAAAATGCTTGATGCCATCTGGCTGCTCATCAAACTTGGCTGAGAAATGCCCACAAACATCAAGTTTTATGATGATCCAATTTAAATTGCTGGAATAAGAGAGCGGACAAGGTTAAAATTGTCATTTTTTTTATAATTTAAGGACCAAACTTCAAAAGTGCCTCAAGTGATCTGGCTGGTTTTCAAATTTGCTGAAGATATGCCCATAACCATCATCACCAAGTTTCATGATGATTAGATTTAGACTGTAACTGTTTGAGTCAGGGAGCAGACAAGGTTAATTTGGCCTTTTCTTTACAATTTAAGGGCCATAATTCAGAAGTGCTTCAAGCGATCTCAGTGGTTTTCAAACCTTGTAGAGATATTATGATGATCTAATTGAAAATGTTTAAGTTAATAAGCGAACATTGTTTTCGTGGACACCACCTGCCACAGGTGTTTCAATAATATGCTACGTTTCAAACTACAATATCAGGGGCGTCCTGTTTTACTGTAGGCAAATTCCATGAGGAAAATTAGCAGCATTTACAAAGTATAAACAGAAAACAGAAAATAGTTTACCCTTGTAATTACAGAAAGACTTCTACGGTAAAGGGGACATGGTCTGCGTTTGTGATTTACCAAATATACAGTTAAATATTTAAGACAAAGAGAGTGTATTTTAAGATTGAGGATTGTTAGCAATAGGGCAAGAATATTCTTAAGTAAATAAATATTTACAAGGTTTAATACATATATTCATGCTGTATTATACTACCAGTGTTAACATGATTTAGTTAAAGTAGCGTATTCACATATTTGCAGATTGTACTGATATGTCTAAAGCTTCAGTAAATTAAAAGACAAGTGCAATGCCTTCCACATTAAAACATTTGGACTAGCCAATCAACATGATCCTCAAAGAAAGTAACAAAGTAAAGTCAGTGTTAGCCAGTCCGTCTCAATCGGTCTTTGTCCAGATGTCAAAGTCAGAGTGAGTTCAATATCAGAGTAAGGTCAAGGTCAGAGTGAGGTCAAGGTCAGAGTAAGGTCAAGGTCAGAGTGAGGTCAAGGTCAGAGCGAGGTTGGGTGGTTTTGTTTGAGAAGGAACGCTAAAAAACAACAACTGTGCAAGTATCCCTGTATTGTAGTTGGTAGTGTTTGTGTTAGAATGGTTTCATGGAAGGGTAAATATTATATTTCATAAACAACTCCAGTTTCATATCATCTACAAGTGACACATTATTTAAAGAAAATTAAGTTCCTCATAAGGTGAATTATTTTTATTGTTCATGGTAAAGTTTAGTATTCAAATGTGAGTATCTGTGAAAAACAAAATGAAAAAGTCAATTTGCCAATTTGTGAATAGGTCCCTTTAAGCTATCCCTCTCTGCAAATAATTACATATTAAAAGTCAACATTATTTGGACAACATAAAATATATCAACACAATAAAAATATAAACAATGTCCTAAAATAATTTAAAAACAAACATTTAAATTAACATGGTCTATTATAAAACAGAACATAATGAACAAACTTTAGAACAATACATGTACTGAAACTGATACCCAAATGATATAACCAGTGTAAATTTATGACAAATGTGAACTTCATTAAAACTACCAGTACCATCAGCAAATGGTTAAAAACACACACACTAAACTGTTTAAAAAAGGTAACAAAGTAAAATAATGATATATTTTAGCTTCCTGAAAAAGTCATGAACCACTTTTGTTGTGTGTTTTTTCCTTTTTGAAAACTTCTGTTCAATTAATCCAAAACATAACTTTCATCTTTCATGTAAAATGAGAATGGGATATATAAAAACTTCACATTAGCACAGAGTTACATACTAATTAAATGGTACATTGGACATTACAATTGTTGATTTTAGTTGCACAATGGCTTCATACTTGTTCATGTTCAAAATAAACTGGATTTAACTGTTCTATTGCTTATACAACTTTGGCAGATAGAAGGGTTACCTGCCATTCAAGTTTGCTGCAGGTTTTTCACAATAAACAAGAATAGATTGTTGCCCTTATATGCTCAAATACTTTTGTACATAATCACATCATTAAATGACATTAACATACAGCCCTTTCATTTGAAAATATTTTCTAAAAATAATTCAAAATTAAACAAGATGTGTTTGTGAAACACCCTGTCTGTCCCCTTTTGAGCGATTGACCTTGAAGGATTACCTTGACCTTAAACCACTCAAAATGTGCAGCTCCATGAGATACACATGCATGCCAAATATCAAGTTGATATCTTCAATATTGCAAAAGTTATGGCCAATGTTAAAGTTTGTGCAAACAAACCAACAAACAGACAGGGCAAAAACAAAATGTCCCCCAGTATAGACTGGGGGACATAAAAAGGCATAAACTGCTTTCTTCTTATTTCTGATTACATAAATATTAACTATAATGTGACAATATGAAATGTAAAGCAGTCTTAAATAATTATACTGACTGCAAGTTTGGTTGCGTACATGCACACTTTTACGAACAGTTCAACCTTTTTATAAAGAAAACATTTGTAACATTTATATCTTTATCATAGCAATTGAAGGTTAATCATTTGAACATAAACTATTGAAATTTAATATTTAATTTAATAGTAAAAATTACTGGTTTCAGCTTTATTAATCTAGATGAAAAATTAAGAAAAAACACTAAACTTAATTATGCCACAGACATTTTTCGTAGTCTGAACAAAGATTCTTAACAGCAAATCAGGGACTGCACTTTGAACACTGTTTCATTCAAAAAAACAAATTTTAATAAAATAACACAGCTTGACTAGACATAGGCAAAGTTTTCCCCAAATTTCAAACATGTTGCTCATGTCAAATAAGTAGGTTGCACACAATAGTTAAATAACAGATAATACATCTTAATAAAGATTTTTTTTTTTTTTTTTTAAATAATAATTGAATCAATGTTTATCAAGCTAACACTTGAAGCTTAAAGACTAGCGGTGCTGTATTTAATACAAAACCATTAAAATTAAGTCTAAATAATGTTTACTGATGCTGAAATTTGGGAAACACCTTGCTAAGCCTTCAATTGGAAAAAATCCTATAAAAGTCTAGTTACTTGCTATAGTTACTATAGTATATGTTTGGGTCGATTCTGTTTAATCGGCATAGCGGCTTGCTTAAATGGCTTGGAGCTAAGGTTGTGAGGTTGCGTGCGCGGCGCAGGCTGACAGGAAGTGTCCATGGCCTCGTATCCGTCTGCCGTTGCTGTCTGGGAGGAACCAGTGGCCATGTCAAACCCATCAGTCATTGGGCTATGGCTGCAATCGGGAGAAAAAATGTCACTACAATAACTTTTTTCGGATTTTTCTCTGTTTTCGGAAGCATTTCAGTCAAAGCACGATGGTCAGCTAACCTACTCGCACTTTTCCTGGGTAGGATACCGATGGTTTACCAGTACAAAGTGCACATAATATTGCCAGTAAGTGAAAAATGCCCTACTTGAATCAGAGGTAAGGGGAGAAGGGCCCTAGCAATAGTTTCATGATCAATCACAACATAACTTATGAGGCTGGTCTCACAATCTAATCCCATGATCCTCAAGTTTGTATTCCAGCACTCTATCAACTCAGCTAGCTGGCACAAATATAAGTTTTAAAACATAAGATGGCTGGGGAAAAGCTAGAGTTCTAAGCATATTATGAAATATCCCATTACAAAGTTCAATTTTTCTATTGATAAGTTTGTATGCAGATATTGTTTACCTGGCTCTCATACGGAATGAGTTGCCATGCTTTCTGGGAGACCTGACATTTCGCTCCTCGATCCATGGTTTGTTGAGATCTTCTAACACAGATGGTGCAACGTATGAAAAGCCCTGCAATATCACACACACCTTGCACTTTTGTAAAGACAATTTAAAATCCTCTTTACGTGCTGTGTTATGTTATACTAAGAGTATTGAAATGTCCATAAATCTGTGTATATATGTTATACTGATATACGTGATGTTATAAATTGTTATATAATAATATGTGTATATGATGATGTACTATGTACAAATCAAATAAAATATCTGTTCTGTTCTGTTCTGTTCTATGATGATTAACAATGCTAGAAGAAATGGAATAATAACGCATTTGTCTATCTTTATATGGTGCAGACATAGTGAATAATAAAGCGATTGCTTTTAACCTGATTTTGAATCAAAATCAGGTTAAAAGCAATCGCTTCATTATTTTAATGATGTATATATTTTCAATGTTTGTACAAAGTTTAGGCTTAGTATACTTACCAGGTTTACTTAGTACTGACTACCAATACATACAATACATACACACTTTGAATGTCAATCTTAACATAAATCATTCCAATGTATGAATGTGAAATGAATATCCAGCAAATTCATACCATGGTTCTTCTCATGTATGAGCATATAGGACTGGTTTTTTTTCATCACTTATGGATGAAGCACTTTGTTTTCCATCGTTTTGGGGAAAACAAAGTCGTAGTTCTTGATAGCTACTTCGAAGAAAACATTTTCAAGAAATGCAAGGGTTGAGATCACTTAACGGGCTAAACTGCACCCCATTTCAAATAATTTTTCTGAGTGAACAAAGGCTTTACAAAAGCTAAAACTATCGAATGTAAAGAGCCATGACTGATCCCACACTCACCTGGAATGCTTTATTCTGACTTTCACTGAGGACGGTGTCGTCTGGTGAGTCCACTGGCGTCTGCTTCGTGAACTTTGTATCAAACTGACTCACATCCTCATCATTAGTCTGCAGTTTAAAACATAATGGTAAAGAATCGAACAAACACCCGAGTGCAACATGATAGCGTGGATAAAAGTTATGAATAATTATATCTTTTGTAGTGAAAATCATTTAATGTGCAGTCCGCAGAGGCTAATCCGGGACGACACTTTCTGCTTTTATTGTATTTTTCGTTTAAAAACAGTCCCTTCTTAACAAAAATCCAGTTAAGGCGGAAAGTGTCGTCCCTGATTAGCTGTGTGGACTGCACAGGCTAATCTGGGACGACACTTTACGCACATGCATTTAACCCCCTTTTCACAGAGCGAGGCTCATATTTTAGTTAAAAGCTTTCCAAGCACTAGAAAATAAATTTCAGTTTAACTAATAATGCGTACCAGAGATGGCTTAAAGGGAGGCTCCACCTTTCTGTTGATCAAATCATTCCAGTCAATGTGACGGAAGAAAGAATGTGCCTGTAAAAATAAAAATTATTGATAGATCAAGATCTTCATATCTGTAGTTTAAGGGAGAAGTTTGGATAGAACAGGTAAAAGATTCCACACAATTTTCTCTAACAAAATTTATGGAAGTCATACAGACAACATCAATGAGGGAACAAGCATTCAAACTTACTTACTTAGTAAATATTGTCCTATCACATTAGTTTAATTTCCTCATTTTATTATTTTCAGATTATGAATAGAGTAAATAAATACAAAAAATAATAATATATAAATGTATAAATATTAAACAAAATTATCACAATTAAATGTCAGTTCAGTCAATTTTAATATTTCGCCCTTATGACATCATCATGTACAAGGCCATTTGATAGTTAAAAACAGAGAAATATTTCAGACAATTAACTAGAATGACTTGAACCAGAGTTAGCTTTATTTGCAGAAAAAACAGTTCAAACACCAATGCAAGTGCAAAACTTAAATTTTATGTACCTTTATAGAAGCAGAATCATCTTTGCCACCGCCAAGCCGTTCATGGGGGTGCTTCCGTAACAGCTGAAACACAGGAGATTAGGTATGAAATGAAAGATCTAGTTCAAGGAATCTATGATGTTTCACTCCGTGTATTCGTCTGCAATAATCTCCTGTTTTATCTGCAATCTTGATGATCCATGTATAATGTGCATTTAAACTTATCATCAAATTTAAGGATAAAAGCATGCACATTATACAAATGTACATGGTTAATAACGGTATGAGACATAACCATGATTTGTAAATCTTATGCCCCTAATGGTTTATTAAGGATCATATAGCAAAAAATATAAATTCTGATAGAGCAAATAAAACGTAAACTAGACAAGATTTCAACAAATAATGATAATCTTGATACAATTGAAATTTCTGAATACTTCATTTTGGCGAGCAATCAGTCACAGTAAATTGGTTAAAAAAAACATCAAACAAGCAGTGTAAAAAATCTATTGATTTTTTATTGCGAGTTAAACAGAGTGTCATAATCTGCTAATTGCCCCCACTCCCGATAAATCCGAAGTTAAATTTTCATCATTAAAACAAAACAATACTGCCAATTATCAAAACTAAACCTCTGCTTGTAACAATAAAGGTACTGGTTTATTGCTGTTTTATTTTTATTGACATGTTATTGATTCCTGTCATCGACGTGGCATGTTGTATAAAGTAGACCATAGTGTTTATTTGCAGTATGTCGAGTGCTAGAAATGAACTTTGCATAATTTATTCCACACAAAAAATGCATTTTATTTATTTAAAAAAATTTCAGGTAAACCTTTTCTAGAAAATGTAACTAGTTTACCGATCATACAGTTGGTTAACAAGTTTACCTGTTAAATCCCTAGTAAGTAGTATTGATGTTAAATGAATGGTTAATTAGGATTAAACAATAATTAAGACCTTTTGAATAAATGACCTTCTCAAAAAGTTTAAAGAAACAAGAAGGTCAATGTCAAGGTAAAAATGAGGTCGGGTAATGTAAGTGTAGTATCAATGCTAGACAAAACATTTTTGGTTAACCCTTTGCATGCTGGGAAATTTGTCGTCTGCTAAAATGTCGTCTGCTGAATTTCTAAAATTAGCATTTTCTTCGATTTTTTTTCTAAGACCACTATCAGAATAGCAAACAGTTTGGATCCTGATGAGACGCCACATTCTGTGGCGTCTCATCTGGATCCAAACTGTTTGCAAAGGCCTTCAAATCCGGTTCCAGCGGTCAAAGGGTTAACCAAGAATTCGGACCTTCTGTATGAGTCTTAGACCAAAAGTAGGTCAATGTCAAGGTGAAAATGAGGTCAGGATACATGGATGTTTTGCGAATAGATTATATCCATGCAAGTATGAACGTTTTGTAGCAAACAGAATTTATGTTACAAAAAACACATCATTTTGGGTTAACCAAGAATTTGGATCTTCTGAATTAGTCAAAGTCCAAAAGTAGATCATTGCCAAGATGAAAATGAGGTCAGGTAAAATGGTTTGTAAACATAAGATATTATTCATGAAGTATAAAAGCTTTGTAGAAATAAGTACTAACCCTTTGCATGCTGGGAAATTTGTCGTCTGCTAAAATGTCATCTTCTGAATTTCTAAAATTAGCATTTTCTTCGATTTTTTTTTTCCAAAGAATACTATCAGAATAGCAAACAGTTTGGATCCTGATGAGACGCCACGTTCTGTGGCGTCTTATCTGGATCCAAACTGTTTGCAAAGGCCTTCAAAATCCAGTTCCTGCACTGAAAGTGTTATGTTAGACCAAAAACATCATTTTGGGTTAACAGCGAATTAGATGGGACAGATAGAAAACAAACGGACAAATCGCTTTATGTCTCACAGCAAACATTAAGATGCCGTACAAAAAATGCCTGAAGAACATGTATGTTCCATAATTTGTATTGATTTAGTTTTTTTCAAACCACCAACACTAAAAGCTGAACTTAGCTATTACCTTTTTGATAAGCCCTCGTGCATCATTGGTTAGGTAAGGCGGTAGACTGAGCTTGGCTTTCAGCACCTGTGAAGTTGGCAGTATGTTATTGACAAGCTGTATTTGCTGATTCAATATTTGTCAGTAATTTATGAGAAATGAATTATCTAAACAAACTTTGTACACACTATTGGTAACACTGTTTTGTATCAAAAGAAATGGGATATATTTTAGCCAAAACAACCAAAACCTTTATCGTAGAGATACATCACTAATCTAAATATCAAGCAATAATCAAGTACTGGTACTGTTACAATACCTTGTCTATTGTTTTCTTTCTATTTTCTCCTGTGAATGGAGGCTGAAACGAAAATGAATTTATCAACAAAACAGAACGCCAAAACAAAACAAGAATTTAATGTTGTTAAACATGGATTTCCCTAGTAAGTGCTCAACAGCCATTTGTATGACAAGGATAAGGAAGAAGACCATTTAAGACTATTCTTGTATAATTTTATCAAAACACACCCAGTGATTAAGGAAGAAATGGCATTAAATGAAATAATGAACGCAAAATCCAGGAAAAAAGACAAAGCCTCACTCAAGCTCACCCTCACTTTGGGATCAGGTGAGCTAAAAAGAAGTACCCTACTATGAAAATACATGGAATGATTTTCCATAATTCATAACCAAGAATTAATTTAAATTTCATACATTTAAGGTTTAACTGTAAAAAAATATGGTGCCTACTTTCACAATTCAAAGGGCTCAAGACCCATTCACAAAGGATAGGGAAAATAAGACACATCATTTCTACAAGGGGTGTTACTTACAGCTCCAGTGAGCATGTCGTACATGAGGGCTCCAAGGCTCCACCAGTCAACTGCCTTGCCATGACCTGTCCGCATCAAGATCTCTGGGGCCCTGGCGGCAAAACAGGTTGCATGAACAAACTATGACAGGTTTTGTTTTGTTTGTTTATTTGAAAGGTTTTGTTTTCTTTGTTTAATTGGATTACTGTGAAACCATTTATTTTTGTCAACACAAAATTTCTTCATTTTTCAAAAAATGACTTTTTCGTCAACACTTAAATTCGACAATTTCTGATTTTGAAACATACAAAATAAAGAAAAATTGCGTCGGTCATTTTCCTATTTATTTTTAATACTTGTCCTCTCTAAATCGCGGTTGTGATAAATCGTGGTGGGGATAGGGGGGAATATAGGGGGTAACTAGGGAGTCACTTGCAGGAGGTGGGCCCTGTTAATCACATGCCAATTACCTAGTCTTTTGTTATCAGGTCATAGTAAATGGCCCGTAATATTGTATTGATAAACTAGTTAATTGTTATGATTAGTGGATAAGTGGGACTGAGTTAATACCGGTAATGTTGTAACTATGAATGTGCTATCGATCTTTTGAATCTTTGACAGCTTTGACGAGTTTAATAAGGCATGTTTCATTAAAATATTGTCTGCTAAAAATGCAATTTAAAACGTAACAGTCAAAGAGCAATTAAATAAGTAATCCAGACGATTAAGTTACATGCAAACGCAGGGTAATTGTTAACAGAAATTCACTTACATTTTCGCCAGGTTTTCAGAAAGTCCCCGGAAAGCACGATTTTGGCATAACTGAGTATGACGCAATAAAACGTTCCTTTGTATCGCATTGCGTTCAATGTAAATTAAAATTCACTCGTCCATAAATGGCCAGATTTTTTTTTAATTGATGTTGTAATTATATTGGATTAAAGGATATGTATGCACATTAGAAAAGAGGTATGTATACAGTTATAGATACATATTTACTTCTTTCAATTTCGTTTATTGTCTATGATCTGTCGCGTGTTGGCTTCACCTTCACACCCCTTAAAAACACAATACACACAATGGGTAATAAAGTTATTAACAATTAGCGCGTATCATTACTATTCAACCTAAACTAAGTCAACGCATCCATACAGCTTTACTGCCTTCGTGTTTTACAGGAAATGTCACATGTCAGTTAAGTACACTGTATAATGTACAACCCTTAGTGTCAAAACCGGATTCATCTTGATTTATAAACAGACGCAGAATGCATATGCTTGGATAAAGTTTGATTTAATGAGTCATGTCAATGGTAATTCGGTCTTAATTTTGTTTTAACATTGGACATAATTATTCGTTAGGAACATAAATTCGTCAATCGGTCTACTGACGAAATAGACGAAAATTAATGTTTGACAAATAATAATGGTTTCACAGTATTTGCTATTTTCAACAGTATTTCAGTCATATCACAGCGTTTATTTAACCAACAATTATCCTGGGTTAGCTCGATTACCAGTGCTAAGTGCACACATTATACCAGTGTCTGATAACTGCCCTACTTGATTCAGAGGAAGGAGGAGAAAATGGCTGCAGAAATTGTTTCAGTTATGTTGACAAGAATCTAACCCGTGAACCAATAGTTTATTGTGATCTAGCACTCTACAATCTCAGGTCAAACATGGACAGGAAAAACATTAATGATTAATTATGCAATGGTGCAATGATGAAGTTCAAACAGAAAAGCGGACATTGGGACTGAAAAATTTAAAACTCGATACAATACCATTACAAGAAATGTTCTGAGCATTAATTTTATGGTTTTATTATATAACAATACACATTAAAAAGAAGGAAGGCACCAACATCTATTGATAACTTTAGCTCAGTTATTGCATTCATTTTCTGTATTATGTCATTTATATCTTCAGCTTGTCCTTTATTTTAAGATATCAACTGCATAGTTTTTGAAGATACAACAAAAAGAGAACCAATTTGTAAAACATATGCCCGTTTAAAGGTCTGAATTATATAGATTAAGTTTGATGATGATAAGATAAAAACTTTTTTAGTTAGAGAGCTGCAAACTTTAACTTAGAAAATTCGCTATTATTCAAGGGCCATAATTCAGAAGTGCCTCAGGCTATCTGGCTTGTTATCCTACTTGGCCAACATTCTAAGCCCAAAAACATTATGACCAAATATAATGATGATGCCATTAAGACTAGTTTATTCCATGACCCATAAAAGGTTAAGGAGGCAAATGTTTATTATTAATTCAAGGACCATAATTCAGTAGCTTCATGCAATCTAGCTGTTTATCGATTTTGGAAAAGATTATATGCCCACAAATAACCTAGTTTTATGATATAATTCAGAAGTGCTTTAAGTGATCTGGCTGATTATCAAACTTGGCTAAGATATTATGCCCACAAACAGTGTCACCAAGTTTGAAGAGAATTTAATTTGCAGATAATGTTTTGTGGTTGTCGAAGTTGGTCAAGATATAATGCCCACAAACATTATCAAGGAGTTTCATGATGATACGATTTAAAGTGTTTGATTTATTGAGCAGACATCTTTCACCTAGACGTCGCTGAACCGCCTGCCCGCCACAGGTGTTCCCATACTTTGGCCATTTTTATTTAAAGGGCATTTACAAATCAGTCAAAAAAATAAATTTTTCCATAAGATCCTTGATAAGACAGGCTCTTTGATTGTACTCTTTAACCCCTAGTGGACTATCGCATCCTTCTAAATTGGATCAATTTATTTCCAAAATTAGGGATGTCTAGTATATTTATTTCTATATTTAGAATATTTCTTACAGAAATTACTTTAAGCAAACAGCGCAGACCCTGATGAGACGCCGCATCATGCGGTGTCTCATCTGGGTCTACGCTGTTTGTCAAGGCCTTTTTTTCTAGACGCTAGGCATAAATGGGTCAACTTACATGTATTCTATGGTTCCACAGAAAGTGTGTGTCACGGCGCCCTCTAAAACTGACTCCTTGCACAGACCAAAATCTGTCAGCTTCACATGTCCTAAAACATAAAACACCTAGCATGCAATAATTGTGAGCACACTTTCAATTCTTGCTACCTAAAAAGTATCATTTGTATACAAGTCATGTCTTTTGTGTATAGAAAATATACATACAAATGAGGTCATATACCGGAATACTCCAATTAAATCGTACATACAGATGACTCACTGCTAAGATGTGTTTTAACTATTTAACTTTACATTTGATTATATTGTTCTAAAATCAGTGCTTTCCACAGGCCATTTAATGGTCCCTCACCGGGGCGCTTGAATCCCGAAATCAGAAACTGCGGGGCGCCTAAAATTTTCCGATCAGTGTATTTTGGCTGCTACTGCCATTCTTAAGATCAAGGCGATATCGACTTCGCCGAAAATTTTGAAAGCTGATTTACGATCCTCTGTCTGACTGACTAGTCAGATTGGTTTATTTACCCTCGGAGCTTCGGTTAAAAACCATTCTCCGAGCACTCTGCTTAACAACAAAACTCTGCTTTAAAAAGGCAGTGGTCAGCCCGATTGTACTGGGCTGAACCATATAAACATAGGGACTTTGCAGAGTGGGTGCAGTGCTTGAATAAAAATCTTAATATTTAAAAATATCTTTGCATGATTATATACTGTGAGAAAACGCTTTATAAACGCATAGAAGAGAACAAACTCGACGGTGAAAAAAAGTATGTTTTCCTAACTTCGTGGAATAAGAGGCTTTACCATTGTTTGATAGAAGTTTTAAAGCATTGCTCCGATTGGCCGAAATTGCTTAGTTAAAATGACAAGTAGGTCAATNGCCTCGGTCGCGACGAGCACGCTCCAGCTGCTGACCGAGCAACTGGCATTCAATATTTTCAGTTAGTTTATATAGAGACCGTTTTGGGCCGGTGTCAATATAAAAAGTTACTTCCGGCGAAATAAGTTCGGGAAAATGTTCTATGTAAAACGCAGATGGGTATGGAAACTTTAATAAACGGCGTGCGCGCCCAATATTTTCGTAAGAGACCCAAACCGTCAGGAAAAGACATTGTGAAGAGTATACTATCAGAATTAATAGCGCAGGTGGTGTCAGATTCTGAAATATTCGGCTCAAAACACCGCTGCGATTCCGTGTTTCAAAAACTAAAAACATCGTAATTTCCACTGGCTTGTCATTGATGGAGAGGGTTTGGCAATGTGAGTACCGGTATGCGCTGAGACTGAAAGTCAGTAGTGTTGCAACTTTTTGAAACAAAATGACTCCATCATCCATTTGTCAATATACAATTAATACTAATATTTACAAACAACTATTGTCACTGTGAATTTATTATTTGTTTATAATGACTTAATTGGAATAAGAATTATCAATATCAAAAAATGAAGCGCTAATCTGATCCAGAAATATGCATGTACATGTATGTACGTTTTGATGAAAAAAAATTATTGACCAATAGTTTTAAGGGAAAAAACTAACTGTTACAAAAAGCTTGCAGTGAAAACTAATCGACCCAAAATCTTATCTGTTGCCCTGAATTAATGTTCAAGATTTTTCAATAAGAGACAATGATCTACCTTGTCGAACGCTTTAGAAAAGTCCATCACTAACACATCCGTTTGTTTCCCATCCTCCATGTTTGAAGAGATATCGTCTATAAAGTCTATGAGTTGCGTTTCACATGAACGACATTTTCCGAATCTGTGCTGTAGGGGGTACAGGATATTGTTTTTGTCAGAATGTTTCATTATGTGGCTGGTCACAATGGGCTCCCTCATTTTGCAGCAAATGCATGTGAGGCTGACCGGTCAATAGTTCTCAGCTTAATATCTTTGACCCTTTTTGACACATTCGCTAGTTTCCAGTCTTTTGGCACAGATCCAGTTTCAATTGACCTTTTGAATATGACGAGTAGAATTGGGGCTGTATGATTAGCAAGTTCTTTCAAAACTTTCGGCTTTATATTATCAGGTCCTGCCGCTTTAAAGGGATTTAGATTGTTGAGAAGTTTTTCGATGCCATTCAATGTGATATTTAATGGTTCAATAGGTGGGTATGATCCTTCCATTTTACACTGTTGTTGGAATTTAGTATCGGAAATCTTCTACTTTCACTGAATGCTGACTTAAATTGAGAGTTCAAGATGTTTGCTCTGTCCTTTGGGTTGGTATATAGGGTGCCTTCACTCTTCAAGGACGAAACTCCACCGCTGTCACTTCTTTTATGTTTGATGTATGTCCAGAATTTTTTTAGTCCTGAGAATTGGTTGTTGTCGTCATCCGGAGTAACTATATCTTCAATGTAACCCCAGTATGCACGTCTTAGCATCCTTTGCAGTTTGCACAAGCCGTTTAAGTTCTTTGTATTTTTTCACAGTTCGGTCATCCGCTGATTTCTTTTTCAATTTATAGTAACGGTTTCGCTTCTTAATCAGCTTCTTAATTTCAACTGTAATCCATGGAAGTTTGTCCTTTGTTGTTGCCATTTTGTGAGGGATATACTTCTCAACAGATTTTTCCAGATCATTTTTTGAATTTGTTCCAAAGTTCATCGATATTCGCTCCCTTTGAATCCAGGTCTGTTTATTCCGAGAGAGTGTCTTCGAGATCTAAACGGATTTTTTCCCAGTCAGCCTTTTTATAAAGAGGAATTTTTCTAGGTACTTGCTTGTGTTTCGACGGCGTTATATCTATCTCTGTATAAACAATGTCGTGGTCAGACACACCAGGGATTACATCCAAGCGAAGTTGTTTGGGTAATTAGTAACAATAAGGTCTAATATGTTTTTGTCTCTGGTTGGTTCCTCGACAAGTTGTGTAAGACTGTTGTTATCCAAAATGTCCCCAAACAAATAGTGGTTTTCTGCATACGAGGTGTTTGGTTTTAAACATTTGCTTTTCTAGTCCCATCCGTGAAGATTGAAGTCACCTTCAGCCAGAAAAAAGCGTTTTGAATTCTAGAAGCTAGGTTAAGACTTTTTTCCAGTTCTTTCAAACTGCTCTCGTTTGATGTCTTCGGATTATAATAGGAGCAAATATAGAGACACTTTTGACCTACTAGTTGTAGTTTGGCCCAAATAATTTTGCACTCTGTTTCAAGCTCTGGTACCGGAGAGCTAAGGAACTCATATCTTATAGCGATAATCACTCCACCTCCTTTTGAGGGTCTATCTTTCCTATATATTTTGAAGTCCGGTGGGAATATTTGGTTATCTGGAATGGAAGGGTCGAGCCAAGTTTCAGTCCCTATCACTACATCTGGTTAAGTGCTGTCAATTAGGTTGTGTAGCCGACACTGTTTGGCTTTGATAGATTGGAAATTTACATTCAATACTTTCAGAGGGGTACATTTCTTTGGTTAAGCTTTTTTACTTCTATCCGGTGTAGATGAATTTAACGGTTTCATGTTCTGGTTTGCAATGGGGCTATCGAGCGACGTATTGGATAAAACACTTAACTGATTTCGAGTGCTCAGTACCAAGTCAAAGCATACCGAGCTGTAGTTTGGATTGTCACACACAATACAGTCCCAGACTATTGCAGAATTATTCAGTTCGATATATGTTTGCGTATGTACTTCTTGACAGTTGATGTGATACCACTGGCAGGGATGGAAATTAGTGGTTGCCCGTGAGCCCGGGGCGAGTAGATTTTGGCCCGGGCAACTCAATTTCAAAAGTTGTTAGTCCGGCTGGGCAACTTACTTTTTTGTTAAAGCTTGAAACTATTCAGTGCCATCAAAATTGGCGACTGTGGATCAATAATGAGTAAAATAATATTAATTTATTATTTAGGTATAGGAAATGATTCAATCCAGGCTCAGAATAATGATACATAATGCATTGAAAGTTTGTCATGTCAGCAATATTATTTAATTATCTATTATTGTATTTAAAGAATGTATAAGATACACATGACACAACATGTACATATTTCTGGGCTTGTTACTCTTTAGCTGGGCAACCAAGATACTAAAGATGGTTGCCCGTGCGGGCAACCAATAGTTAAAAGTTAGTTTCCATCCCTGACTGGTCACATGTTTTGCACATGATAGCACGATCATCCCAAGTCACATGTTTTTCGCATGTACCACATGTAAAAACAGTAACGTTTCATATCACTTACCTCTTCCTCCAATCTTATGTAACATAAGCAGTGGTTTATTCAATTCATTACATAAAATTTCAATAAGCATGAACTTGAATTAACCCTTTTAAAGGAAGCATACTTATTCATTTGGGGATTTGGGGACTCGTGGTAATGGTATCCTGAGGTTATCCTGTCTCAGTTAAGTTTTTTTTTTTTTTTTTTTTTTTTTTTTTTTCTTTTTCNTTTTATAGTGTCTTGATGATCTTTCTAATCTATGGCTACTGTGTATGTTTTTTACGTAGTACGTATACCGGTAGTGTAAGTTTTAGATGTTATTGTTTCATTTAATAATTGTCTTATAGCTACCGGTATACACATTGAGTAGTTTTTATTGAGTCTTGCTATTCTTTTAAAAGTAAAGTTAATACTAAAAAATCAACGGAAATTTCGTAAGTATTTCGTAAAATAAAGTTACCCAATAAAAGATCAATGTTCCTTATAGCAAAAGCCAAAATTTAAAAACAATATGTTTTCTGGTAACATGGATGTTTGTAGATATAAAATGCATGTTTTTAATTTTTCGTGTCACAATTTATTCCATTTTAATGACCCGCGACTATATCTATTCATACGACACAAGAACACTTAAATGGTACAATGTTAGTGTTCATGTGTCGTATATTGGATAGATATCAGTGTGGGGTTATAAAATGGATTTATTTGTGAACAAAAAAAATATAAACGTGCATTTTATATCTACAAACATCTATGTTACCAGAACACATCTGAATTTTGGATATTGCTATAAGGGACATTGATGTTTTATTGGGTAACTTTATTTTACGAAATACTTTACGAAATTTCCGTTGATTTTTAGCTCACCTGAGCGATAGCTCGGGGTGAGCTATTGTGATCNGTTAAAAACGATGTAAGTTCACAATAAAATTCGCTATTCAAACTCTGTCTGGCTAAAACTTACCATCTCTAATCCCTTTATTGCCCCCAATTAACAACCCACTTCTACTACTCAAGTGCACCAGTGTTGTTTTTGACAACTTATCAGCGATTTATTGGCAACTTATTTATTTAATCAGGCATTCACACCATCGTGTTTTTATGATAGGGTTCGCTAATTGCTTTAAACAAATGTATCGTACAGAAATAAACGGCACCTGCATTTGTATTTATGGCCCAATCAAGTCCAACGATACTATTATCCTGTGTATTATACCACCTAAGGTTATAAAACCACAGGTGGGAGTAACGTACCCTGGATAGTATATAATATGGGCCCAGGAGCCCAATATATTCAAAGAAATATATAAAATCATGTTTAATGAGAGAAAAATTGACAAAAAGCCATGAAAAAAAAATCCCCAACCTCTGATATTAGAATATATACAAGGTCATTAACTAGAATTAATCATAGACCTGTCTTCGCAGGCCGCAAACATGTCAAAAATAGCTTTAATTTAAAGCATCCCTTGTTCCTCTTATGGGCAATTGGACAACCTTTCAAAAAAACTTTACTTCAAAGAAATATGTCAAGCCGTTTACTCACAGATGGTCGATAACCGAGCAATATTTCGAGCTTTTTTGTCCATCTGAATAAATGATCGTTTTAGGTACTAATATTGAATTCATTTGCATTAGTAAGGCAAGCTAATAAGAAGGATTGAATCACAAGAAAAAACAAGTTGAATGATAAATATAAATGTTTTGATAATACTTTGGTCAGGGCACATGAAAGATTGGTCAGGGCTAGTAGGTTCTGCATTTACTAGCCCGAATGGGCTAGTTGAAAAAAAAGTTAGTGTCGAGGCCTGAGAAGGCTACTGAATTTATTTTCCCAATTTCTTGAAAATGCCGATAAAATTCCCAAATCCAAAGCCATAGGCTATCTTCCCAAAAAGGGGAAAAAAAACCCTGATGTTTTTTTTTATCAGGTGCCCATCAACGTCGCTCCAATACGTCCAAGCGACTGAAAAGGATGAAAAAGGTGAAGAGAAGTCGAGTCTCGGGCCAAAAGCATCACATGGAAGGATAGCAACACTGTTCAGTGGTAGGTGTCATGCCATGATACTATTCAAATTTTGATAAGGGAAAAGCTGTTGTACTTGCCTTTCTAGAAAAACGTATACAGATAAAACTAAACCGAAACAAGTCTTTCCAAACTTTACTTTTGAGAACGTCATGGCGCAGTAGATATGGTGTCCGCCCTAGCGACTGGGAGGTCACGGGTTTCATCCCCATAGTGGGAGCGTTCTTTAGATCTCCCCCAAAGACACCAAGTACTGGTTCTACCCAGAAAACAGGCTCGAGAGCGTTTTAATAAGCCTTAGGCTTTCGATGCAATCAAGCTTACAAAAAATAAAATCCAACTCAAATTTAAAAAAATAAAAATGTTAAAACATAAACCAAAACAAGTTTTTTAACATTTACAGTGGATGACAAAGGTCATTTATTGAAGAAGAAGGTCATATATGGAGTCGAGGGTCAGGATCGATCCCCAGTGCTCTGAAGGCTCTCAGAGCTGATCCAATCCAGCGCGAATCTCGGAGATGATCCTTTCCTGGAGTATGCAAAATCTGATGGAGTGGTAAGTTAACTTAACCGCAATATAATTTGGCATTAAAAAATTGGGTGCACATTATACATGGTTGCACGTAAAGCATGGTGAAGTACCAAATTTCAAGTTTAAAGGCTAAAATATAGGGTCAAATTTAAGGTCTCCCTATATCAATTGAGAGGCGACAATTGCAATGATAATACAAATTGGCATTGTTTGACTTATTATGAAACATCAAAATTTAATTAAAAAAAGTATTGATACTTGCTCTGTGAAAACAGGGTTAAATGCATGTGCATAAAGTGTTGTCCCAGATTAGCCTGTGCATTTTTTTGTAAACCTCCAATTTTTTTTTTTTTTTTTATTAACATAAGAAGTTGTCTGAAGAAAACTTTGCATGCCTGCGAAAGTGAAGCAGTTTAAAGTAGTTGAACTAGGTCTCATTTTAATAATTCCTTAGTAAAATACTTATTTTTGTAATGATTTATAACAAGTTGTCACAAGAAAACTTTGCAGGCCTTCTGAAATTAAGTAGTTAAAATAGGTCTCATTTTAATAAACACTTTGTAAAATAAATATTTTTTTATGAATATAACAAGTTGTCCCCGGGACACTACCCAGGCGTGTGAAAATATTGTTTGTTTTGAAGCTTAACAAAAAGCTGTCCCATGCTTGNTCAAAAGTGGACATAGTGTTTCACAAACACATCTTGTTTTACTTACACTCTCATAACTACATGTGTACATGTTTGCACTATATTCATTACCTCTTTCATAATTAAGTATATTAAAATAGATGTACTTGAAATAAAATTGAAATATAATAATCATGAGACACTTCTTTCTAACAAAAAAAAAACATTTTTTTTTCTATGGGAATTTTTCCCCAAAAATAGGGGAAAAAAGTATACTTTTTTGATTGGGGAAGGGGCCGATATGGATACATGGAAACACATGTGGCAAGTGGGTGGGGATTGGGCGCGCCGCGTTCAGGAGAACAATTTCACCCAGTTTTAATCGGATTATTATGAAACTTGTCAGTTATGTTTATGGGACGTAATATCTCGTCCGAGGGCAATATCCAGCCAGATCCCATGAAGCTTTGTATATATTAGGCCTGTGCATTATCCAAAATTTGCCAAATTAATGTTGTCTGCTCTCTAAGGTGTTGTCAGGTCAATAACTTCAGTTTGCATTAACTGATTTTTCTGTGTTATTATTTGTTCAACAAATTTATACATCGCCCACAGATGAAATGTTACACAGACCTTTAAAAATACAAGCAATATAAGGATTTTCTAAATCTTNCTCACAGCGTATCGTGACAGCCCTAGTTAGAACCACTAGCTTTTTGAATTAGCAATAATTTACATGTATTATTAGTATAGATGTTTTATTTCAAAACTGGCTTATCATTAAAAATAACATACATTGTACATGCAGAATAAAAGATTCTATTACAATAAAACAGTAAAATATTTGAAAGTTAAGGTAAATCAAATTTATTCAAATATAATGAAGTTTAAGTTGTTAATCATCTGCAATTCCAAATAGAGAAACACCATTCATTTTCATAGTGGATTGGTGTCGCCTACAATTTATAGCATAAAGGTGTAATTGTGGTGTGATATATAATGCAGATAAATTAAGCAATTTATCCTGTCACATGCCTTTAAATCAGACTGATAACCAGGTTACCTAATAACTCAAAAGTTATTAGGCTTGTTGACCACGTGACCTCCCATATCCATCAGTCGCTCTCCGGTGACAGACTACTTGTTATCATTAAAACATTAAACCGTTTCTTTTTAATGTTATTGTGTATATTACAAATCATCCTGTTTGTGTCTTGTTTAAAATATATTACCGAACCAGCTTTCCGTATTTTTTATTTTCATTCACATGATTACGCAATGTATGACGTATCTCGTGTGATGTCATTTCAGTGACGAAACATTTTGGGACAACAATATGCCTATGGAAGTGGTGGTTTTTTAACAGTAAACTTTTTGTTTAAAATATCAAGCGAATCCAAAACGTATTTTGGATTGTATGTAATGTGTTTGTCATGCATAACACGAAGAACAGACAATGGAAGTTCATATAGTTGTTACTTTATTGTTAATAGCATTGGATAAAAGTTGTCATTGATGATTCAGGGAAGGGTGTCGTTTATGCTAAAATTTAGTTTTTTTGGGGACTCCTGTCAATGCTCAAATGAAGCCATCAATCTAATCTACAGCACAATTTTACATGCAGCTGCAATCAATATTTTAATTATCCAAATAAAGTGCTATGTGTAATTATGATTATTTTTGATTATTTGTTTTATGTGTGGCTCAATTTTATTTATTTTATAACGGTTGACTTAGACTGAATGTGCACGCCATTTTGTTCAATTGAATGTTCAAATAAAGTAGAACCAATAATAATATAACAGCTTTTTGGTTAACAAGTAATATTTCATAATCCAGATATTTGTTGATTGACAAGGTGTTTTCATGTGCGTATTTCTTCTGCTTTTGCATTAGAAAAGTCTCCAAGTGTATAAGGGTTATTAGAATAACTATTAGGAGTAGAATTTGGGAATTTGGTAGAAAATATTTGGTGTACCGTAGTTGTTTCATAAGATGCAAATGATTAATTCTATAGCTGAAGTCTTGTTTGTGCTATGGGTTAACCCTTTGCATGCTGGGAAGTTTGTCGTCTGCTAAAATGTTGTCTGCTAAATTTCTAAAATAAGCATTTTCTCCGATTTTTTTTTCACAGAATACTATCAGAATAGCAAACAGTTTGGATCCTGATGAGACGCCATGTTCTGTGGCGTCTCATCTGGATCCAAACTGTTTGCAAAGGCCTTCAAAATCAGGTTCCAGCGCTCAAAGGGTTAAGGATTATACATATAGTACCGCTTTTCATTAAATAATTTGACTGTTGCTACTTAAAGTTTGCCATAAGTAAATTATATTTATACATTTTATGCAAATCCAGAGGGAAAAAAACCCTGTTTTTATTAAAAAATAAGTATCGCTTCTTGAATCTGATGTTTGGGGAATTAACACAAAAACTGAATTTAGTTTTAACTAGCAAAGTCATTGAATTGATATCCCGCACATTTCAAAATTTTGTTACAGAGGCACGGACGGAACGACAGATGGAAGGACGGACAATGCCAATTATGTATCCCTCCGCCTTTGGCGGGGAATTACAATATGATTTAATGACAAAATGGACACATAAGTTTAAAAGCTCATAAGTTTGTAAAAATGATCTGATGTGGATTTTTGCAAGTTTCAATCTGTCTAAATGTCTGACTGATTTGTTTATTTACCCTCGGAGCTTCGGTTAAAAACCATTCTCCGAGCACTCTGCTTAACAACAAAACTCTGCTTTAAAAAGGCAGTGGTCAGCCCGATTGTACTGGGCTGAACCATATAAACATAGGGACTTTGCAGAGTGCTTGAATAAAAATCTAAGTATTTAAAAATATCTTTGCATGATTATATACTGTGAGAAAACGCGTTATAAACGCATAGAAGAGAACAAACTCGACGGTGAAAAAAACTATGTTTTCCTAACTTCGTGGAATAAGAGGCTTTACCATTGGTTGATAGAAGTTTTAAAGCATGGCTCCGATTGGCCGAAATTGCTTAGTTAAAATGACAAGTAGGTCAATCCGTTTTCTGATGCGAAATTCGATTTCGCATCTGAAAACGGCTTGACCTACATACAAGGGCGTTGACAATATAAGCCGACGCCGATTGGTCCAATATAAATATCAGCCAATGAGAAAAAACTGTGCTGATTTACATGTTGTGAACCCCGAAAAAAATTGAAAATAGGTCTTAAGTAAATTATTTATGTATTTATATACTTATATTGCACTTTATTAATAAAATGTTATTATTATTATTAATATTATTGATACTATTATAATTGTATCATGTATTATTGCTTGTTTTGAGTACTTTGATGTTGTTTATTATTGAAAAAGGTATAGAGAAACAGGGAAATAGCCCAATTTTTATAAGTAATGGTGATGGAAACACACACTATTGAGTGTGGCATCATCATATCTAGACCCATTGTTCAGCATATGCTGCAATGGGGTTGTTGGTGTCTTTACTGAATGATCTGTGTTGTATCTATGTTATTTTTATATGGAATGACTATTAATACAATCATAAATTAGATGGGAAACAGTCTAACGGGTGAATAATATGCTTGAAATAAACAGAAAAATTAGTATCTAAGGGACTAACCAGATCACAAAGTGGTTCCAAATGACTAATATGTGTTTACTAACATAATAAGTACTTATTACCATTTAAAGATTTAAGTTATTATAAAATAAGAGTTATTTTCATGTAAGAGGTGACAAAAAACAAATAAAAAACAAAAACAAATGGGGAAATATACAAATTGTTGGACATTAATGATTTCTGAAGATGGAACTTACTTTATTAGCTCTCTGTTCTAAAGGATTTACATGTGTAAATGCATTTGTTTGAAAATAAGTTATAAAATTAAACTTTTATTGTACTTTAGGATATATTTAGTCTGAAGAACTCTTGCAGACAGGGAATATAACCGTAATGCACCAACATAAGACACTGTCTGTATGGAACCTTAAAAGATATTGGGCTATGAAGAAGAGATGACCTCCCAAGGCGGCGTTATGACAATATATAAAAGGAAGGTTAAAAATAATATGTACAAGATAGGTGTAATGAATAATTGGTCGCCAAACGGACACCTTTATAGGGCCACATAAAAATTAATCAGTAAAACAATGTAATGTACAGTTAAGAAAAGACAAAATATTAGAATTAATACACGAGTGTAACTTATAAACATTATATACAACACTACGTGTATTCATTCTATGTTAAAACAGCATGTTGCCACCTTGGGGGTTTAAAAAGAAGGGATTTTTTGGTAGTGTAGGTAGGGAATAGCCACCAGAGGTAAACAGAAAGATATGGAAGGGAGATAATTTGAAGGTTTTGAGATTTTATGCAGGTTTCCTCCCCTGGACCAGTTGAAGTGCACGGTTTGGATTTACTTAAAAGTTTAAATGCACATGAAAATTAAGAAATTAAGACAATCTGATATATATAATACTGAGATAATCCAGTAAAATAAGAAAATAGGCTAAAAGGTTCAAATTATACCATATTACATAGTATAATACCTACAAAATGCTCTATTTATCATATATAGCTTAAAATAATGTGCAGGAACACCAAAATAATGGTCTTACAGCACAATTGGACTATAATTATACTGGAACAATCCAGTAAAATATGAAAATGACTAAAATAAGTCATATTATGAAATAACACAGGGTATAAGTCCCTCTAGAGGTTATATCCGTCAAGTAATATTTAAGTTATATTGGAAATTAATACCAGAAAGTTGGTATTGCTCTAAATAGGGCAAAAAAAGGTTGTAGGTTACTGGACTGCCTCGTCCTTTCTTTTATTTAAAAAATGCCTTAAAATATGGTTGTTTTAAGATACTGAAAGATGTATATATGAACTTACGTTATACTTCCTAAAAAATGTTTTAAAATAAAGAATATCAGGTCAATGCCATTGGCCTGATTTAGAAAGGGCGGGGTGGAACAATAATCCCATTAAAAACATAAAACAAAATTGTGTCAAAGCTGTATAAACAACACACAGTTATAATATAACTCTGCCAAATTTACACAGGGTTAACACATATTTTTAAAAAGAAACAGTCACATAGCTGTAGTAAATAGGTGGGTGTTGGCTGCTCTCCCTCCCCGAATGACCTAGATCTTGTCAGTTATCTGACAGTCTAGCAGATATTTGGCAAGGGCAGAGAAGACCGGGCCCCTTGCTGCTCCCTTGGGGTCTAGCACGTTGGTAAGGTTATAAACTAGTCCATGGGAGTGCAATGCAGCTTGGAGCTGATCTCTCTGCGCCTTATAGGTTTCACAATGTAGCAGCATGTGGGGTGCAGTGAGGGGTTCTAGGCACCTAGGACATGCAGGGTCTAGCCCTAGGACATACTTTCCCGCGCCACCGGGTAAGAGTGTGGTTCCCATCCTCAGGCGCGTGATGGCTCTGTCAAGCACAATGCTTGCTGAGTATTTGTCAGGCGGCCTGAGGGTTTTCGCGGGTCTGGTAAAAGTATGTCTTCGGGAAGCCAAATTGTCAGTCCGGAGATTCCACTCACCCATGACAAATTTCTTTGCCAGGGAGTAGATCTCGGTAGGCGCCAGGGGTTCCCCAGCATCTACGACCCCCCTCAAGAGGCCCTCCTTAGCCTCCCTATCAGCCTGCTCATTCCCAATAATGTTGACATGTGCTGGACACCATACTAATGTGACTTTTAAATCTTTATCTAGGCACTGTTGATGGAGTTCCAAAATGTTTGATAAAATATCAGGCCTAGATTTGCTATTCCTGTTTTTTATAGACTCAAGAGATGACAGTGAGTCTGATAGAATAGCAGCTTTAGTAGGTTTATTGACCAATATCCAGCACAGAGAGTACTTAATTGCCAAAAGTTCTGCTGAGAAAATTGAGAGATTGTTGCT
>VMBQ01002758.1:28392-62374 GCA_007657795.1 Dreissena rostriformis
CAGGGCTTTTTTTGGCCCGATTTTATAGCCGAATAACGGCTATGTTCCCAATGGCAAAAGGTATACTTTTTTCCCAAAATTTGGAAAAAAATTCCCAATTAAAAAAAAAAAAATTTTTTTTTAAGAAGTGTCTCATGATTATTTTATCACAATTTTATTTAAATTACATGTTACAAAGTACATAATAATGATTCATATGATTTTTATCTTTAAATTTGAATTATAATACAGAGTTATATCAATATATATGGTTGTACTAAAGTGCTACCAAAGAAGGCTACTGAATTTATTTTCCCAATTTCTTGAAAATGCCGATAAAATTCCCAATTCCAAAGCCATGGGCTATCTTCCCAAAAAGGGGAAAAAAAGCCCTGAAATCCTGATGAGACGCCGCATCTGAGTCTTTGCTGTTTGCCAAGGCCTTTTTTCTAGATGCTAGGCATAAATGGGTTAAATTCTTTCAATATATTAAACCTATCACAGTCAGTTTAAAACACACAAAAAACAGGTCAAAATTTGTGCTTGTGATAGTATGTAGTACCATGAATACCATGACAATTACAAAAGACAAATTTCTGTATTATATATAATAAGATGCAATATTAAAGTTTCATTGTGTATGGTAAATTCTTATTAGCAATGTGGTTGTACATGTGTCCAAAGCGAATTGTGAAACTATTCTTTATTCAATTTTTACTAGCTCGGCTGTTTTCGAAGAAAACCCGAGGCATTGTCATAGCCCTCTCGTCTTTCCGCGTCGTCTTCGTCCGAAAACTTTAACATTTGCCATAACTTTTGCAATATTGAAGATAACAATTTGATATTTGGCATGCATGTGTATCTCATGGAGCTGCACATTTTGAGTGGTGAAAAAGTCAAGGTCAATGATGACCTTCAAGGTCAAAGGTAAAAAAAAATAAATCCAAGCACCCACAGCCGAGCGTTAGCACCCGCTATGCGGTGGTCTTGTTAATTATACATGCTTCAGTTTGAAAGTTACAAATAGGCAGAGGAAAACGGAACAAATCCCTTTGAAAGCATTATCTTGATTTAAATTAATTGCAGCTTTAACTGTGGGCTATAATTATAATGCCTCCCCTTTCTACCAATTGAAGATGGTCAGATATTTGCTTTGCATATGTTTGTCATATGGTCGCTAACTGTTTTGTACATTAATTTTCATCTCATCTTCTCCAAATTTGAACCAAAAATCAGACAGTGGGTTTGCAATGTTTTCCTTCCAATTGTATGTGATCTCTGTGTCTAAATATCAGTGGGTTTTTTTCAGTTTTGGGGGAAAGGGGTCGGGTCCACTGAGGAGGGGAAAATTCGTGCATAAAAGGGGAAAAAGGGGAAATTTCAATGCTTAGCAAGTAAGAGTACAAAATCAAGTTTTAACACTTTAATTCACCATACATAGAGATGTTCATTTTCAAAGTACTTATACTTTGTAAGTTGTTTATGAAATTAAATCATTGAGATATAATTATCATTAAACACTTCTTTCTAAAAAAAAAAAAAAAAAAAAAAAATTTTTTTTTTTTTTTTTTTTTTTTTTTTAACTTCTAGAGGGGATTTTTTTTTACAAACTAGGGGACAAATAAAAACTCTTTCTGGAGGGGAAGGGGCTGTATTATGCCGAATATTTCATCCAAAAAAAAACACTGAATTATATACATATCCCTACCGTATTCTACCTTCTTATGGAAGGTGACTCACATAGATTCATAAATTGTTGTGGATAATCCTTATAAATCGGATTTAACGCTATTGAACCTGACATACAGTTTAGCAAAACAAGTTTGGCCCTTTGTGAATTTAGTAAGCTACTTCTTTTATTGGTAATATTCAAATGTGAATATGTCTCATTTCTGGTTCAACGTCTCATCCATAAGCTTGGCTTAAATACATGGTTTTAAATACGAAAGGCAGTTTTAACTGGTACCAAAACCATGCAAGCTGGGATTAACTCTTTCAGTGCTGGAACCGAATTTTGAAGGCCTTTGCAAACAGTTTGGATCCAGATGAGACGCCACAGAACGAGGCGTCTCATCAGGACCCAAACTGTTTGCTATTCTGATAGTATTCTTTAAAAAAAAAATCGAAGAAAATTCTAATTTTAGAAATTCAGCAGACGACATTTTAGCAGAGGACAAATTTTCCAGCATGCAAAAGGTTAACTGGGATTACCTGAGAAAGAACACCAATGAAAACAAATACAGGAAAGAGTTGGTGTCAAATCAGCCAGCAACAAACAATAAAATTAAAAAATCTTGAGTTATTTATTTTACACTGTCTACATGTTTAGTAATCTGAATCATTCTTAGAATTAACACTAAGAAATTGTCTATAACCTTAAATTTTAGTTAAAATATAAATACTCTGTTGTTGTTTTTTTTCATTGCAAAATTTTATTTTCTCCGTAGAATATTAAATAAATATGTAGAATATTACACACATACATACATACATACATGCATGCATGCATGCATGTACGCACGCACGCACGCACACACAGACACACACACTCACACACACACACACACACTCACACACACATATTCATATAGTTCTATGAATTTTAAATATTAATATTCTTAGTTTTACACTTAGAACTTCCTTTGAGAGATTTGGTTTAAAAAAAAAACACCATGAAACATACTATCTTTTTATTCCATTAATGGGATGAACATTTATGTAAAGTCATAAGATGTAATAAATAAAAATGCTAGTTATGACTTAACTTTAAGCATGCATTTTATTGTGAAATTTGCTGCATTCTCTTGCTTATTTCATCATTTTCTTTAAATTTAAGATTATTCTTAGTTTTTCTCTAAGCATCATAACATTTCTTAGAAATAATTAAAAAAATAACTGTATTTGTTCCTTATAATGTTAGAAAGCTTTCCAGTAGTCCTAAAATTTTAGAATTTTATAAGAAAATGTATAATAAAATTTGACTTTCTTGGTTAAAAGCAAACACAAAATCAATTCACCAATAGTAAATCCTACACTCCTACGTGACTAACAATAATCTTGTGTATATTACTTGGTTGTTTGAATGCTCTGTGAAAAATATATCTAAGATCAATAATTATTTAAAAGGACTTGTTCACAGATTTTGGCATGTTTTGAAGTTGTCATTAAGCGCTTTAAATTGTAAACATCGGAACTAAAGACCACCAGAATAAAACAAGAATAAAATTAATGAATGAAAAATAGTAATTCATTCCTCAGGGCTCGAACCACCGACCGTTGGAGTAAAAGTCTAGCGCTTAAACCGTGCACTCGGCCATCTGTACCGCTATATAGTCAGATATGTACTTTATACATTATATAAGCAATCCTCGTAATGTCACAACATATAACGAAAACAACAGAACTCTCCAAATAATTCAATCATTTCGCGTTTGTAACGCTTTATAATTTCAAGATTATTTAATCGTCAAAAGATGCATATAATCAATATTTTATAGCATGGTAAATGTTAAGTATAACTATTTCATTGCAAAACACATAACTAGATCAACAATGAAAATTTGCAAATCTGATTTTTTTTTTCAATTACCGGTATGTCAATTTATCAAACTGTGAACAGGTCCCTTTAAGCTGTTGTTTGTTGATAGGGAAAGTACCATACATCATAATTCCATGATGATTATCTTAACTCTTTCAGTGCTGGAACCGGATTTTGAAGGCCTTTGCAAACAGTTTGGATCCAGATGAGACGCCACAGAACGTGGCGTCTCATCAGGATCCAAACTGTTTGCTATTCTGATAGTATTCTTTGAAAAAAAATCAAAGAAAATGCTAATTTTAGAAATTCAGCAGACAACATTTTAGCAGATGACAAATTTCCCAGCATGCAAAGGGTTAAAACTGTGACATTCACTGACTAAACACAAACTGTTATACAGATTAATATTATGTTTACAATGACAGATCAATACTAAATACTTTAATGATCTCCATTGGGCTTTGGGAAAAATCTTTTTTAATCTGTCAGTGTTGTAAACTCTTTCACACTTGTATGTACCAATGAGAGTTTCATTCTCATTGTTATCGTTGATATGGTATGTAAATTTGAAAGGATTTCAATTGGTCAGCATAGTTGAAACACTAAATCTAGATCAATGGGGATATATAAACTTTTGTATCATGTTGACACATGCTTATGGCTGTGTTTAAGCAATAATTTAATATCAAAAGGACAAAACATTAAAGGACACTTTCATTACTTTATTGTGCAGAAGACTTGCCAGTTTAAGTGGAAAGTCTTGACATAAAATAAGATTTTAATATTTTACTTGTGATATTTGAAAGAGAAATGGTGCAATCGATTATTGGTATAATACCATATACAATTATACAGATGGGAAAGAAAGAGAGAAGAGGAAGGAAAGCAGCATGTTTGTGTATATTGGTATTTACAGTGTCATTGTTAGTGGTGAACATGTATTTGAGCAACACAGTCCACGCGCCAAGAATGGCACTCGCAGCTTCAAAGGCAAAGCATATAGCATTCTTAAAAGTGCCTAAAGCCGGATCTACAACGATGCTTAACATTTTCTTTCGTTTCGGACTTCACCAGGACTTAAGCATCGCTATTCCGAAGAAAGGGAACCACATAGGCAGCACAGAGTCAGTGTTTCCCCCACTAAACTCCACCCGCCATGATATCGTGGCATGCCATACGTATTATTATAACAGCACGATGTATGATGAACTTTTACCAGAAGACGCTGTACGAATCGCCATCATCCGTGATCCTTTCGACCTCATGGTCAGCGCTGCGTACTATTACAGAGATGTCTGGAATTCTGAATATTTAAAAAAGATTCCATCTGAGAATTTTATTCATAATCTTGTCAATCACCCAAACATCTACGATAACAATTTGTACTCTGCTACACGAAATTCTATGGCTTACTATTTCGGATTTCGTTATGCCATCAACTCGACAGATAAGAAGACAGTCAATGAATATCTACATGTTTTAGCAAAAGAGTTTTCTCTGGTAATAATAATGGGACGTATGGACGAATCACTCGTTTTGATGCGAAGACTTTTAAACTGGTCCATCGCAGACATTATTTATCTTCTGATCAACGCCAATCCACATCAAACGTATGTGCCTTCCAGCGAAGAGTTGGATAAATTTAGAAGAACGCATTTTCTGAATTATGCAGTATATGACTTCTTTGTTAAGATCTTGGATGAGAAAATCAAGTTGGGAGGAACAGATCTGCAGAGTGAGGTTGATTATTTTAGGACATGTTTGGTAAAAGTCAAACAATTTTGTGCAGGCAATGATTTACCCAACGACGACTATTCGGAATTTGAAGCCTCGCATTGGGATGGTGGATTTAACATCACAGCAGATGATTGTAGCTTGATGAAAATGAAAGGAATGTAATTTATAAACGCATTGCGAGAAAAGTATTCTAAATTGCACGCTTCCACAAACGTAGGTTATACCTAAATAAGTCGGAAATATTATCCAATCAGCTCGTTTGGACATTGTCTGTTTAGTGGTTAAAGTATTTTATACAAAAGAACACATACATTGTGTGTACAAATCTGATCTCTTATTAAAAAAAATAATAATTTTGCTCAAAGAATATTAAAATGTATTATTTTTCATTTTTAGCTGAAATTTCAAAATGTATGTTTATATTAAACGTGTTACTCCTATTCAGAATGCCAAAATGATTGATTGTTTAGTAGTTAAATTGTGATATCAAAAACGTGTAAGAAAAGCTTTTCAATTTATTGGTGTTAGTATGGGGCTGCCCATATTTTTTGTACAATCAAGTACAATTATAATAATAATTATTATTATTATTATAAATATATTATTATTATAATTATCAAGGGACAATTTTTTAACTGTTTTTTTCTAGTCCTTTTTTTAACTTTGAGTTATTATTATAATACCAACTAAGCATTTAGCTGAAAAGATTGGAAATACTCACTATTGAAAGGTTTCAGCATTTTTTTTTTTTTTTTTTTTTTTTTTTTTTTTTTTTTTTTTTTTTTTTTTTTTTTTTNTATTTTTTATTTTTAGCTTAAATTTCAAAATGTATGTTTATATTACACGTGTTACTCCTATTCAGAATGCCAAAATGATTGATTGTTTAGTAGTTAAATTGTGATATCAAAAACGTGTTAAAGAAAAGCTTTTCAATTTATTGGTGTTAGTATGGGGCTGCCCATGTTTTTAGTACAATCAAGTACAATAATAATAATAATAATTATTATTATTATAAATATATTATTATTATAATTATCAAGGGACAATTTTTTAACTGTTTTTTTTCTAGTCCAACTTAGCATTTAGCTGAAAAGTTTGGAAATACTCACTATTGAAAGGTTTCAGCATTTTTTTTATTTTATTTTTTTTTTATATTTTTTTGTTGTACTTTTGAAAGTACAGAAGCAACAGTTGGGAGTGAGTTGCCACCAAACTTCTGTTGAACGGACTTTTTCACAGATTGACACAATTTTCCGACGTTGTTTTCTCATTTTCCCATTGTTTAAGAACTTCACTTGAGAAACTGTTTATTTATTCATAGTGCTTCTGTTGTCTTCGTTTAATATTATGACAATGCTGACATGTTGATAATGAACAACATAGTGTATATTAATTTCATTATAAACAAGTCTAAAAAAAATAATATATATATTCAATTTGAATCTATATTTTTTCGCACAATTTCAGAAAAACAAAAAGTCAATGTTTGTATACCCGTGTGATGTCACAGCATTTACATTGTTTAATAGCCCCGTCACACCGGACTGGCGTCCTTACGGCGACCTAAGACTGTGTTTCTGGAAATTTCTGATTGTCGTAGTAAAGACGCCAATGACTTTTTCGGTAAAAATGCTGTTTTTCGCCTTCCTGTAACACCAGCGTCCTGGTTAATGGCGTTCTGCGCGTCCTCACGGCGTCCTTAATACGTCCCTCGCGACCTTATTGCGTTCGTACTGCGTCCTTACGGCGACCTAAAGACGCACTGGGGTCACAGTAGGAATGCAATAGTCGTAGTAGGGTCGCAATAGACGCCGTAAGGACGCAATGAAGTTGCAGTAAGGACGCCACAGTCGTTCTGAGGACGCAATAGACGTACAAAGGATGTACTAAAGTCGCAATAAGGTCGCCGTACGGTCGCCTTGCAGTCAATCATTTCTTGTGGGTTTGAGCGGCGACCACACGACGTCCATGGCGACCTTACAGCGACCCCACCACGTTCCTACTACGACTATTGCGTCTCTACGGCGTCCCTACGACGTCTTTAACAGAACGCCGCAAAAGCCGGACTTCGGCGATCACTTTGAACATGTTCAAAGTGGTCGCCGTGGGCTCGCGTCCTGAGCAATTTTCGTTGTCCTCACTGCGTCCCTCCGGCGTCTATGCAGTGCCCCAGATAAGCTGCATATGGGCGTTTTTCACCCTATTACAATGTTTAAAAACGCAAAAAAATTCAATATAATGCGCAATCAATTTGACTTTTACGCTTATTCTTTAAATATGATGCGTACGATACAAGTCTCGATCGAAAATTCTTTGCTAAATTTCGGTAATTTCTTATTGGAATAAATATTGTACCGCGGCGAAGATTTTATTCATTCTAAAGTTAGCAAGGGCCTGGATGACGGAGGAGCAAAACAGTCAAAGTTATTCAAACGCTATGGGGAATTTATTTCAAAGCAAATTAGGCGTCTGACTAAAATAGTTACGACGTGAATGTATTTGTAAAGCGTCTGTAACTTCAGTTTCTATAATGGTGCGTAATAAAAATGTTTAACGAGGTCAAAAGACGTCCGCGATTGTCGCGCTAAATATATGTCGATCACAAACTTTTTCCAACCAAGTAGAAACAACCGAATCATTTGTGTTATCGATTTGTTAGAAACTGTGTATGCAGCAGACAAAAGGAGCGAGTTGACATCCAAAAACATGACGGAAAGTCCGTGATTAGAAAAAAAAATGTCAAAAGTGGAAAAAGTCATATCCCTGGCCTGGTTAGAAATTGTTGACGTTGATGGAACAGAAAAAAAAGTTGAAATGTGCATTCTGCACATAGTCTGTATAACAGCAGCAATGATTTTGAGGTATAAATATTAATAACTTATTTCACCCTATTTAAAAATCGAAATCACCCTATTTTTCAAAATCAATGGGTAAAAACCCTATTACCCAAATAATTATCTGGGGCACTCGTCTATGGCGTCCTCACTGCGACATGGGTCGCCGTAAGGACGCAGTAAGGACGCCAGTGTGGTTTGACGGGGGTATAAGCACTTCACTTTAGAAATTATTTATTTAATCATAGTGTTTCTGTTGTGTTTGTTTAATATTTTGACAATTCTCACATGTTGATAGTGTGCAATTAACATAGTTATATAGTATATACAGTTAATTTCATAAGTAACATTCTAGTATAAAAAATATGTTTATATTCAATTTTCGCACAATTTCAGAAAAAAAATAAAAAAAATGTTTGTTTACCTGTGTGATGTCACAGCATTCACATTGTTTAAGAACTTCACTTGAGAAATTATTTATTAAATCATTGTGTTTCTGTTTTTTGTTTGTTAAAAATTGTGACAATGCTTACGTATGTAATACATGTATAGGCTTCACAATTCATGTTGAAACGTGACATGGTCATTCAAGGTTACTGTTTAGGAAAATTGCCATTTAAGTAACCCTTTGCATGCTGGGAAATTTGTCGTCTGCTAAAATGTCGTCTGCTTAATGTCTAAAATTAGCATGTTCTTTGATTTTTTGTTCAAAGAATACTATCAGAAAAGCAAACAGTTTGGATCCTGATGAGAAGCCACGTTCTGTGGCGTCTCATCTGGATCCAAACTGTTTGCAAAATCCTTCAAAATTCGTTCTAGCACTGAAACAGTTAATCAAAATGATATCAGTTCGAATCTCAGAGATTGCAAACTTTTGATCTATCATCTGATCTTTAAAGGGGCCGTCCAACAGATAAAGCGTCGCACGACGCGAAACGATATTTTAGGAAACTACAAGGATTGCTTATATAGCTGAAAAATACATCCGCTCTTGACATGAGCTAGGATGGTCGAGTGGTCTAGGCGGGAGGCTTTTTACTCCAGGACTCCAGGGGTCAGTGGTTCGAGCCCTAGCTGTTAAGGGTTACTTTTTTTTTCCTTTTTTAAAATTGTATTCTTGTATTTAAATTTATCAATATAAAGCATTTAAAGCATTTAATGACAAGCTTCAATACATGCCAAAATCTGTTGGACGGCCCCTTTAATGTTATTGTACTTGAGCTCTTTCGGTCCAATTATTAAATCTACCAATTAAAAGCAATGAACCACAATTTAAGTTCAAAAGATGCCAAAACCCAGAAGTTTCAGTCCTGTTTGTATGTTATGTTATTGTTAACTATTTTTAGTTGTTCTCGCTAGCGGACAACTAATGTAGAGGGAGTTTTGCAATTCAGTATGCTGCTTAACTACGCCAGGAACGATAACCACCTCATCTGCCTGTTTATACAGGAAAACTGCAGACATATCTTGCGGATTGTCTTCTCTTTAAACCCGCTGTTTACATTTAAATCACTTATATTAATATTGTTTAACAGCTTGTGCGACGACATTGACGAGTTTATCATTGAACTCTATACATATTGGCTGCTTTCAGTGAAAACATGGCTAAATGCATGTCAAATAAGATTAGCCTGTGCACACTGATTAGCCTGTGCAATGCGCACATTTTGTCTAAGTTATCTCTATAACATAAATATGAGGATACACAGTGCACACACATCTTGACCTAAGCTTTAAGACAACACACTCTTTATAAATTTGAATGGGTTGTGTTCATTTTAAACTTGCGATATAAAAAGCGATAACATTATTTTGAAAACTGAGTTGCGTCTAAGATTATGCAATAGTGAACAACTTCAGTGCCTTCAGCGTTTTGATTAAAACTGGAAAAAAAACTTGAAACAAATACATACAGTATAAAGATAATGATGTATCAAACTTTAAGAAAGAGGATATGTATTTTTTTTTAATTAAATTTTGTGTATATTGTTGCATAATTGACTGTTTTTTGTCTGGTTTTAAAACAGTACCTGTTGTATTTGATATTGAATAAAAAGGAATAAAACATTTTTGTCAACATTTAAATTGTCACCTTTGGTCAATAAAAAAGTGCCTACATCTTTAATTGGCATTTTCATAACAATAGTTCGTTTTCTACAAATGTAAATTAAAGTAGTTCATTCATGATCGTCTGCTGTCAAAATTCTCTTTTGCAAACATGAAGGTCTATTGTGAAAATGTAACCCTTTGCATTCTGGGATATTTGTCGTCTGCTAAAATGTGGTCTGCTGAATTTCTAAAATCAGCATTTTCTTCGATTTTTTTCAAAGAATACTTTCAGAATAGCAAACAGTTTGGATCCTGATGAGACGCCACGTTCTGTGGCGTCCCATCTGGATCCAAACTGTTTGCAAAGGCCTTCAAAATTCGGTTCCAGCACTGAAAGAGTTAATATTAGATAATGCATTATATCAAATTTGTTTTGTATCTAAAGTGCTTCCTGATATCGGTCATTTTGACACATCATTAAGAAACCATGTATAAAAGTAAAGAAGATTGGAAATGAGGAAATTAGCTTTTTTCGGTGGCAATTGACCTTGTGTTTCTCTGTGATATATATAAACTTGATTATAAACTTTATTAGAAAACATTTATAAACAACAAACATTCATTTAACTAAACAATCAAGACTGTGTTAGAACTGTGAAATCTAAGGATTATTGTTCATTTTGCTGTAAACTATAAGTACTTGGTGAAAATAAACACTAAAATAATCAACACTTTGTTAGTGCTTTTGTGCTTCTTCCAAACCACGAACTCCTCCTCAAACACCAATCATCCGCTGCGGGCAGACCTGGGCCCGTATTCACTAACCAATTTTTTGACTTAAGTCTAAAAATTAAAAAATCTTTAAACTGTTTTGTTCTCATATTGTAATACAGTTTAATATGCCACGAAATTTTATACTTTTTATGACACAATTTTTCATTCTGAACAATTTATGACATAAGCACAATTTATAGCCTGTATATATATGATTCTTAGTATATATTCTTTATTCTTAAGTCTAAGAATAGGTTGGTGAATACGGGCCCAGTTTGTTGCTCGGGCTGCCATCTTGTCTATAAATTGTCTGACTTAACAAACCAACTAACTTCAAGGTGTTTTTCAATCTCCATTGAATATTCTTCAAATGCATACTGCATAAACGTTAGAAAAACTCTTTCGAATTCTCAAGTTCTCAAAAGTGTTTATGGAACATCCGTAGGAATTTGCGTAAGAACGTTCATTCATAAGAATCGAAGAATTCTTACGAAAAAAAATAAGAATTTTGTATGAATTAAACGGGCACAATTTGTAAAATTATACTTACCAGTGTGTTATCGGCATCATGTTTATTGTAGTTTTTGTTCTCAGGAAGACTAGGTTGATATCGTAAAAATTGTGATATAAGAAATGTATAAATTCTTATTTTGTTTAAAAAGATGAAGTCATTTTATAAATAAAAATGCATGTACATAATGCAGGGTTTTTAATAGACGCAGATTCCTCCATTTTGAGACCAGCAAAATAAAAGTTATTTGTTTTTTTTTACAGGAGAATTTTTGTTGCCTTGCATCATTTCCACCTAACAAAATACTGACCAGCGAGTCAACATCAATCAAACACATCACAAGTGCAAGTGAACATCAATCAAACACATCACAAGTGCAAGACGTGAACATCAATCAAACACATTACAAGTGCAAGTGAACATCAATCAAACACATCACAAGTGCAAGTGAACATCAATCAAACACATCACAAATGCGCTGGTAATGACCCATTCAGGCTGCTCATGGTCAATTGGTCATTGTTGGCTCAGGTACTACTTAAAGGTACCCCAGGTACTTTAAAGTATACTACAATGTACACAGAGTACGAAAAGTACGCTTAAAAGCACCGGGCCATACTCCAGGGTACTTTTAAGCATATTTTCCCTACCTCAGGTACTTTGCAGTATACTTAACAGTACCTAGGGTACTTTTAAGTAGTACCTGAGCTGACAATGACCAATCAGGCTCTACTAATTGACCTCAAACTGGTTTATGTGAAACATATTCCTCTATCCATTGAAGGGACAGGACATTCATCGGAATTCAGTTTCATTAATGTCGTATATGTTTGTGTGGTGTTTGTATTCCGAAGTTAACGAGGGTCTTTCCGCACCGGAGTCTGCATTGTGTGTGGACCCATAGTGTGTCCTAGCACTCCGACCTAATAAACTTACAAGGGTCACAAAAGCTGTGTTTTTGTAATATTATAGCTGCAATTTGAAGCTATTGAGTTGTTACTGAAAGGTTTTTTATTTTGGTGTGGTCTTGTGTTATGGGGGGAAGCCGGAGTACCCGGTTGAAACCCCACCTCTCTGATATTGTAACAACCAACCAAACTTACATGCTTCTGAGAACGGGAATCGAACCCGGGTCGCATAGTTAAGAAGTGCGTGTACCAACCACTGCGCTTTACCGGACAACCTCAACATTGTCATTGAAATCAATGCTTAAATGGGAAAAGCACTTTAACAGCTTTATCTTGAGTATACCACTTGCTTAAAATGCAGGTTAAGCTGCATCGAAACTTGAAATGGAAAATTATTTGACCAAGTTTAGTGCAAAAACAAACCTCAATTTATTATTTTGTCCAATTGTAATGTTTGAAATCTATATACAACTCAAACAACTTTCAATAGCTCAACAATGTTCTGGAACCAAATGCTTTTGTATTTGAATATGCTCATTAACCCTTTGCATGCTGGGAGATTTGTCGTCTGCTAGAATGTTGTCTGCTGAATTTCTAAAATAAGCATTTTCTTTGATTTTTTTTCAAAGAATACTATCAGAATAGCAAACAGTTTGGATCCTGATGAGACGCCACGTTCTGTGGCGTCTCATCTGGATCCAAACTGTTTGTAAAGGCCTTTAAAATTCGGTTCCAGCACTGAAAGAGTAAGATATTTCAGAAAGGTTGGTATAAGGTTATAACCATTCTAACTGACATGATTAATTAATGGTCAACATAATATTTTGTCTAATAAAGGCCTTGTATAACTCTTTGTGCAAATATCATGTCGGGCAATTTAAATTGAAACTCATTCAATTTCTTTCATTTCATGTTATTCACCCCAAAACATTCTTGCAAAATAGCCCACTTATTGAAAAAGAATCAAAATAGAATGTTGTGTGTTGTTTGTAATAGTTTTAAGAAGGGCAATTAGTCTTAACAAGATTTAATGTTGTGTTACAGTGAGCACATGGTGAAACCTTTTGTTATAATTTTGTTTTAATTAGATGGACAGTGTGCACATCCACTCAATATTTTACAATCTAACATGAATGCCAGATGAAATTAGTAGAAACTAAATTCACCCAATGCTTAATAAACACTTTTACTGATAAGTGATCCAGTAATGCTGTATTTATGCTCCTAATGATAGCAAAATGAGGTTACAATATACTAAATAATTTTGGAGTGCAACGCTATACTCTCTAAAAACATGAACATCATTTATAAGAAGACACAATTCTCTGTAGGGGCACTTGCCATGACTTTATTTTAGAATGTTTCTTTGTGCATGTGGTAGGGAAAATATTGTTGTTTAACAGAAATACACTCTTTTGCTTGAAGGTTGGAGACTACATGAGACTTTGACAGATGGCGGGAAACCCTTATTCACTGGTAAGAAGCCGGTAAATAGATGGCCGTAAAACAGTGACCGTTGATTCGCGTCGAGTTCTTTCTTGCATAACGCATGACCTATCTTTTTTATTGTTTAAATCATTGCGTCTTGGAATGCTCTTTAAGAAAAGGTATGGTTATGGGGGTCTCTATGCCNACATAAAGAGTGCTTAGTTGTCAATGTCACAATGAGAAACATCAATAATCAAAGCGCTGAAGGCACTGAATTTGTTCGCTGTTGTATAATCTTAGACGCAACTCAGTTTTCAAAATTATGTTATAGCTTTTTATATCGCAAGTTTGAAATGACCACAACCCATTCAAATTTATAAAGAGTGTGTCTTAAAGGACAGGTCGAGATGTGTTTTTTTTTTAATCATTGATACAGCTAATCAGTGTGCACAGGCTAGTCTTATTTGACATGCATTAAGCCCAGTTTTCCATGAAACCAGCCAATATGTACAGATTTCAATGATAAACACTAGACTGGCCAACGTTGTCTCACAAGCTGTTGAATACTTTTGAATACATACACACAATGTAGTGTACAGTGGGACCTATAAACAGGCACATGCGGTGGTTAGAGCAGACGCTTTTAGCATTGGTCGTCTGCATAGTCACGAGTAACGGTTCCTAGCGTAGTTAAGCCATAGTGATTTGCAAAATTGCCTCTACATAAAGCTCACAAATAAAAACCGAGGATTCCAAAAAGTTTAACCAATTAGTAGATTTTGGCCTACCTTGGTTTTTTATCTGCCAAGGGAGATCATTTGAAATCAACTGTAGTCCCTTACTGCCCTTGAATTATCTTAAAAATTGCCTTTTAGCCTTTTCTGCTCTTGTAACACCTAGGGTTTCATCAGATTTTCACCAAACTTCATGAAATGTTTTAGGCATAATATCTAGAGAAGTTAGATTCTATGAATGAACCACATTACTAAAGGAATTGTGTTTATTTTGACCTTGCAGTCAAGGATAACCTATGAAAGTGCAAGCACTTATTTCCAATGGGGTCCTTTGGTTTTGCTGAAGAGACAGCGAGTAAAATTACGGGTACGAACGTACATTGAGGCGTTATAATATGTCTATTGCGGAAGAAAATTCTATCCACTAAGACGTAATTTACCATATATGTCGGTCATTTTGGTTTGCTTATACAATAAATGGTCAATTTAATTAAAAAGGCGGACGATATTGACTCGGTGTTCTGAATATTATTGACAGCGTACCCTCTGGAACGAGAAGCGTTTACCTCAATGGTTCGCTGGTCACGCGTCATTACGTACTTTGATCGGACATCTTTCGAAACTTAAACAAAATAACGTTTAATATGAATTTACGAAATTGGTATTTAAATTGTACTGTGTAACATTTTACAATAATAATATTCTATATATTTCCATAATGATAATAATTTCATAAGCATAATTGTATATATTCCATGAAGATAACTTCTGCACAATTTGATAATAACAGTCCCGTTTTATAAACATGATTTATGCATGATTTAATATTTAGTATATGTATTTATGATAATAGTTTCTTCTTAACTATACACTAATAATCATATTCTCCATTACTTTTTAATATTTAGTATACGTTGTTTGGATAATAATTTCTACTTAGTTATACAATAATAATCATATTCTACATTACTAATTTCTATATGATTTAGTAATTGTTCTCAATGTTCACACGATTAGGTTATTACGTCAAAATTGGAAGTTAAATTTTAAGCATCTCTAACAATTGAATTTCGTTACTTTATCATACGACACATTTAAAGACTTTTTTGGCTATCGAACTATTAAATAAAGAATTACCGTGGCTATTTTAATTTACTTGTTTATATTCTGTAAGACAGACACGTAGCTTGAAGCAAGTTACGAGTAAATGGTAAGTAGATTATCTAGTTCTTTATTATGAGGTAAAATTTAAAATATTATCATCGTCGATTTAAAGAAATGATGTTGCTGTTGCAAAATAAAGGCCTACTTCAAAGTTGACCTGAACACTATTTTTTGTCGATCATTGATATATAAGTATGTACGCAATACACGTATTTTCCGAATTTACTTATTGCTCTGCTAAAGTCTTATTGTTAACCCTCAATCATCGAGTGCATTAATAATGTGTGGAGCTACAATTATGCAAGCATCATACCAACATAATTGGTAATTAAAACAAAGTTGGGGACTAGACTCAGTATAAATAGTTGGTACTTGAGAATCGACTTTGCCATTTGTACAAGCTACTTCCGTTTTATAAATAGAACCACTTAAATATAAAGCAAACATATTGAAGGCTAGGTCGTTCACTGTAGATAAACATTCTACACTCGACAGTAGGTTAATATTTAAACAGCGTTTAACACAAGCATAAAGGAAAAGAACAATGCTTGTCGTTTATTTCATTGGGTTGGTTTTATTGCTAGCCAATGGCGGGCATTGTGACCGTACATGGGACAATGTGTACAACCGGCTGTCTTTACGACTGGATGATATCGTCTTTGATATGAAGGATCTCATGTCAACGGTGACTGCGACAAATCAGAAGTTGGCCTCCTTTGAAAAGAGGCTCAGTGAGGTGGCCGATTGCAGTGCGAAGTCGGACGTGGTCGAGGAGAGACTCGCTAATATAGACACTCACGTGAAAGAAGTTGCAGATGCGGAAGTAGGGCGACGGACGCATCTGTTGAGGCGAGGTCTGGAACAGGAAAAGGCGGAAACGATGATACGATTTGAATCTCTACGGAAGAATCAAGAGCAACTCCTATCGCGGGCTGAAGATATAGAAAGATTTCAAGGTGCAATAGTGACCAGGGCAGATGACATGGATACTCGATTGAATGAAACGCGAGTTCAGATATCTAATTTAGAACATGAGGTGTTTGTTACGGTTTTTAACACAAGTAAATTCTTTACAAGGGTTGAAACTCTGGAAAATACGCAATTAGCGATGAAAGAAACTTCAGAAAAAACGACAGCGCTGCTATCTGTCATGGAACAGGAAGTTAAGTCTACGCAGCGCAACGTTCACACACTGCAATCTCAGGTTCAAACCCTCGATGAAACACAAGTGAATCTTCAGTCCAAGACAATGGTTCTCGAAGCAAAGTTTGATACGACACGAGCGGATATATCTCGGCTGACTGAAGACAAAATCAGAACGCTGATAGCGGTCATTGAAGAGGATGTTAAATCTACGAAGCGCACCTTTAACACACTCCAGTCTCAGGTTCAAACCCTCGTGAGAACGCAAGCGGAGCTTCAGTCCAAGACAAGGGCTACCGAAGTACAGGTCGATACGACACGAGCGGATATAATTCGGCTTCAACGTATCACCGGTAAGGTTATTTTGTAAATTGTGTCCACTGAACTGTATTGTTTTGTTAAAGATCATTGGGTGGTGCGGAAGTCGAGCGGTAACACTCTGGTATACCATTCCAGAGGTCCGTGGGTTCAATTCCTGGCCGGGACACTGGACATTTCAGAAATGCTTCAAGTGTTTCCCACCCAACTAGAGATGTACTGGTATGAAACCCAGGTAATTCTCGCGTGTATCGGTGCTATACACTGAGCACGTAAAAGAATCACAGGATCTATTCGCAAAGAGCTAGGGTATCGCACCCGGATTCCTTGTATCTTAATTCTTTCTCTTCCGCAAACTCCAAAAGGACCCCATCGGAAATAAGTGCTTGCACTTTCAATGGTTATCCTTGACTGCAAGGTCAAAAGAATAACATACAACGATAAATAGTTTTTTTATAGCATGGGGTTGCACATAAATGTCATAACTTAATCATAGTAAAACAATGCCAAAGTGACTGTGGAAATCATTCGTTGTTAAGCACTTAGTTGTGAAATCATTCTTAATAGATAAAGAAATGCCTCTATAATTTGTTGGTTCCAGTTAAGAACCGCATTTGTGTAAGGGAACAATAATGCTTTGGACAACACATCGCTTAACGTTATTTTGTCGAAAAGACACCGTCAACGTCATAATGATCTCGTTATATTCGTTTGAATATGCATAATTTTGTATTTATTTGAAAATTCGAAAACTTAAACAAACTAAATGTTGCACAATCACGAGTTAAATATTTATTAAGTATGGTCTTTTACAAGGACAAATACTGATTATATATACATGTATATATAACGCTTTGATTAAATTTGCCGTAGCTTTCGACCTCTCGGTCTTCTTCAGCGGCATTTTTTTGTTAAGCATAATTATCATGTTTAGCGGAAGTGACGTTATAGTGTTGTACGTTACATTGCGCGCCAATTTTATTAGTCATTCTATAAATTATTTATTATTAATATTTTTTTATTTATTATTATTATTATTATCATTATTATTATTATTATTATTATTATCATTATTATTATTATATTATTATTTTTAATTATTAATATTATTGTTTATTATTTATTAATTTAATTTGTCTCTTGTGTTCAGTCCATATGGTTTAAACGTCCTCAGTTTGCTCTTCCAAAGTTGTTCAATGGTCTTCCGGTACGTGTAAGGGGTAAACAGTAAACCCATCTTCTTGTACACTGATGTAGCATTTACTATATTTCCATTATATAACCAACTTTTATATGAGCGAAATGGACCACCATTTCTAAATGCAATTATTTCGGTTTTCTTTTCATTTACAGTCATGCCACGTATTTGGTAAAACTCAGAAATACTATTTTATTGACTCTGTAGTTCAATAGCGGTTTCAGAACAACTCGCAACATCATCGGCAAATAATGTAACATTGTATATTTGGTATATCTTCCGTTATGAAAATTCCTTGATGATCCCGGTCACGTAGGTAAAGGGATAACTCATTAATGAATAAATAAAAAATGATCGTGTTAGTTACGTCCCCTTGCCTTGTGCCAATGTTACACTTAAAATCAGTGGTGACATTGTTATTTATGACTCGCTCGCGACTCCGTTAATTTGAATACATATAGACAAGGACCCACATTTTCTTTCGTACCCTAAATTTTGTTTTAACATAACTTCTTTATTTATTCACCAATCGACTTCAAATTGATACTGAACATCTCTTATGACAACACGGTCTATCTCGACCAGCCATGTCCACCTTACCCACCCCGGGGCCCCGCCAACATAGGCCTTGCCCACCCAAAATTGCCTTTTAATATAACATCTATGCGGCGTGGGGATACGCGTCGGCCTCTGCCGCGCCACTTCTAGTTATTTATGACACGCACGAGAATCCGTAAATTTGAGTACATAGAGACAAGGACCTTAAATAATTTTCCTTTTAAATCTATTTTTTGCATTATGTAAAATAGTTTATAGGTTAATGTACCATTATAGGCCTTTTGAAAACCAGCGTATGAGACATAAAACATTCCTCCTTGTTCAGTTATATATTTTTGTACCATTCTTTGTAATACGAATATGTTTTCAATTGTAGAATAACCTTTCCGAAAACCTGATGGCGACTCATCTAATTTGCTAAATTCTTCGTACCAAGTACACAGTCGTGAATTAACAATATTTCCAGATATTGTATACTTAACATTTATCAAAGAAATGCATCTATAATTTGTTGGTTCCAGTTAAAAACCGCATTTGTGTAAGGGAACAATAATGCTTTGGACAACAAACACATCGCTTAACGTTATTTTGTCGAAAGACATCGTCAACGACATAATGATCTCGTTATCTCAAACACACAGGTCATAGAAATTAGGAAAATAGATCGACACTGGCTAGCTTACTTACAATTTATTCGAATGAAATGACAACTCGAGGGAAATGCTACATGCAGTATACGCCTCATTGCTATTGTAATGAGGTCTTGTACACACACATGCAGGCTCTCATGGGTATTTTTTTTTTTTTTTTTTTAGTGCAAAATTTTATTCACTCCGTAGAATATTACATACATACAAAGCTTTATATATAGTATTATGAATTTCATATAACAAAGTAGTTCATGTATAGCAATTTTGTAATTAAATATAATATATAATTATATAATACTTATAATTGTCGTACATTCAAACATACATTCATATAAAATTATAATTGTGTTATAGTTAAAGTATTTAAAAACAACAACAAACACTATAGTTTGTACAATACAAACTAAATTTGTGTTGAAAATAAGTATGTACATATCATTTAACATAAAAAAATTGCACATCAGAAAATTAAATTGGTATTAGTGCTGAATTGCATTATATACGAAAAATGCACAGTTTACAACAACAACAAACAAATTCATATGTTGTAAGCATTATTTAAATTATGTGTTATGGTTAGTTATGTCATTATATGTGATGTCAGTAAATATTTTCACAAGAGACCATATTTTTAATTATTCATCTGATTTAATTGTACTTTTGTTAATTTCAAAAGTTTGTTGCATACTGTTTACAAGTCCGTACTTTGAAGGGATTCTGTTTTTTCTTTGACAATGAAAGATATACCGTTTAAGCTCTAGGCAAACTATATTTAAATCATTCATTTTTGGATTAATAATTCCAAGTACTAGATCCTGACATGTAATGGGAATATGTATGCTTGGTCTACTTCTACGAACAATATCAACAACAAATTTAATAATTTCTTGGGTATATGGACAGTACCAGAACAAGTGAATTATATTTTCAACTTCCAAATTACAGAATGTACATAGATTATTTGTAACAATTTTCATTTTGAACATTAGGGATTTTGTTCCCAATATTCTGTGGACTATTCTGCACTGGAGCCATCTGATATATGTTTCCTTAGTTAGATTGAAAACAAGTGCATGCACTTTTTTCCAATCAATATTTAAAAATTCTGAGTTCCATTTAGTGTTACAAGCTGGAATGTCATTGTTTTGAATTAATGTTTTATAAATATGTTTCTCTTCTTTCGGACTGGTTAATATTTTTTTTATGTAAGTTGGTAATATGGGTCCTTTAGTGTTTTTGTCAAAATTTGGCAGGTCTTCAAAATTGTCAATGTATTTCTTTATTACGTTTATTAATCCTTGGTACAATAGGAAGTTTACATTTGTTCCAAGTTGTGTATCCAAAGATTCTTTGGAAATGAAGCAGTTTCTTTCTATCATTATGTCTCTCACAAACCGAATGCCTCTTTCATATAGACATTTAATATAGATAAAGCTATTGCTAATTTTAAAATTATGATTATAAAAAAGAGGCATATCTAAAANTGGAAATAAATTGATCCAATTTAGAAGGATGTGAGAGTCCACTAGGCATAAATGGGTTAATGTTGAGAATACAACACATACTTACTTATTCATTGGGATCTTTCAGGGATAAGAATTGTCTACATCTCAGTTACTATACAAGATTCCAACATGAAACTTCATTGGTGTATAGATATCAATGATGAGAAGTGCCATGCACTAGAACCATGACCCTACACTTTCTTAAATAAGAGTTACCGGTATTGCCCTTTGTTGTTTTTGTATGATGTCCATGTGTCAAAAACTTTTAGGGCTATATCTCAGATACTACTATATAAGATTTTAACATGAAACTTTCATAGATATCAATGAGGAGAAGTGCTGTGCACAAAACCAATAACCATACACATTCTTAAATAAGACATATTACCCTTTGTTGTTTTTATGCCCCCTTTTAAAAAAAGGGGTACATTGTTTTTGGCCTGTCTGTCAATCTGTCTGTCATTATGTCCCAAAACTTTAACCTTGGTTAAAGTTTTGTCATAACTTTTGCAATATTGATCATAGCAACTTGATATTTGGCATGCATGCGTATCTAATGGAGCTGCACATTTTGAGTGGTAAAAGGTCAAGGTCAGCCTTCAAGGTCAAAGGTAAAAAAAAAAAACATTTTCAAATCAGCGCAGTAGGGGGCATTGTGTTTCTGACAAACACATCTCTTGTTGTATGATGTAATTTTTCAGGGCTATATCTCAGATACTAAACAAGATTTCATCACGAAACATCATGGGTTAATATATATCAATTAGGAGAATTTGAATGCATAAAAACAATAACCATACACTTTGTTAATTTACAGTTATTGCCCTGTTGATCCATCTGTCCCCATAAATAAACACAATTTTTTGGGAGGGGGGTATAAATTCAACGATTTTGCTTGTTAATGCTAATTCAGTTAATGGCTGCCTGGGCAAAGTTGTTGAGCTATATTTCACTGTTATAGGTCAGTGTTATAACCTGGAGAAGGACTCGGTGCCCGGGGTGTCGATTGATCTGGAGTGTAACCTGGCCTCCATGGATACGCAGGAGTTTGTACTGGTCCGAGAAAACAGTAAGGATTACAAAATATGAGCCACGCTCTGGGAACATGGGGCTCAATGCATATGCAGTCTGCACAGGCTAATCAGGGACACTTTCCTCTTTTATGTTTCTAGGGAGTCTCTTCTAAATGAAATCCAGTCAAGGCAGAAAGTGTCGTCGCTGATTAGCCTGTGCAAACTGTACAGACTAATCTGGGACGATACTATACACACATGCATAAAGCCCAGTTTTTCCAGAGCGAGGCGCATGTGTCGGGTAGCAACAGTTGTGACATAGGCTTCTGGTTAATTCTTTTTTGTGACTCGTAATGTTTGGACACTGAAAAAAGTATATATATTGTAATTTGAGAAAAAACGTAGATAATGTTAAATTTAGGAACCCTTTTGATTTAACATTTGTTATCCATAAACGGATATCAGTAGGGTTTTAGAAATGATAGAATTACTATTTTATTGTTTTATAGCATCATAACTCATATAAGAAGTAAACAGTGCAGTCAGCACAGGCTTATCAGGGATAACACTTTCCGCCTAGACTGGCTTTTTGTTAAGAAGAGACAATCTTTAAACGAAAATTTAAATTAAAGCGGAAAGTTTCGTCCTGATAAGCCTATGCAGGCTGCACAGGCTAATCTGGGACGACACTTTACGCACATGCATTAAACCCCATTTTCCTAGATCGGGGCTCATATCGATATGTCATTTTTATAAACGTTTTTCGCCTTCTCGCGTCCACAGGTTCCCGAGGTGACACATCAGAAGTGGACAATGGCAAGTCCTCAGAGATGGCCGAGTCATTCACTTGTCACCACTACAAGTCCTACCTGGTCAGTATGGTGCAAAAACTGAGGACCAACACAGAGGTGCAGCTAGGAACGGCATTTACGGCTTGGGATAGGGATTAGAGATAGGGTTTCCCGTTCTGGGAAATCCGGGCTTAATGCATGTGCGTAAAGTGTTGTCCCAGATTAGCCTGTAGGACTTAATCAGGCTAATCAGGTACACCACCTTTGGCTTTAACTGGATTTTTCGCTAAGAAGATACTTTCTCTTAGAGAAAAATATCTCAAAAGCGAAAAGTTTCGTCCATGATTAGCCTTTGCGGACTGCACAGGCTTATCTGGGACGTCACTTAAAGAACATGCATGATTCCCAGATTTCTCAGAATGCACAAACCGAGAACCAACAAGGAGGTGCAGCTTGGTACGGCATTTATGGCTTGGGATAGTTCTAAATACCATCTAATTGTTTCCTTTCCAATTTCAACATTTTAGCTAAATGATTTTATAGAAGGAAACTCTTGATGTCGTGTAAACTTGCTCTCTACATGCATACCAGCCTTTACACTGCAACTCCATGTACATAGCGGACTACCCCTTTTTTGGCCTGTCACTTAAGGTTAAAGGTCAAATTCAGTTAAGAGTTGTAGATGGTTTATCTAGTCTAAAGTCCTACCTGGTCAGTACAAACTGAGGACAAACACGGCAGTGAAGCTTGGTATGGCATTTGCAGCTTGGGATAGTTCTTTTAACCATCAGATATAGCTCGGTATGGCATTTACGGCTTGGGATTGTTCTTTTAACCACCAGATATAGCTGGGTGTGACATTTACGGCTTGGGATAGTTCTTATAATCATCTTATTTTCTTTTTTCCAATTACAACATTTTAGTTTGATCCTAGTTATTTTAGCTCTATTTCATTGAACCAGTACTTGGTGACTTTGGGCGAGTTCTTATTACCATCTCAACTTATGACATTGCTTGGTGGGGGATTTATGCTTTTATGGAATTTTTCGTTTAAAGGAAGCCTCTTCTAAACGAAAATCCAGTCAAGGCAGAAAGTATCGTCCCGGATAAGATTGTGCAGACTGCACAGGCTAATCTGGGATGACACTTTACGCACATGCATTAAGCCCTGTTTTCACAGAGGTGCAGCTTGGTGGGGCATTTATGGCTTAGTATAGTTCTTATAACCATCTCTGGGCTCCCCCTGGCTTTAAATGTTTGTTAGCCAAATTAGACTTATGTTGGTAAAGTTCTACTTATTTTTGTAATTTAATGGGTATTTATGGAGGAAAAGTTGTAGCCGAATACAATTTTGTTTTGCCAAATTGGTCAATTTGTAGCCATTGGCTAATTTTGGCGAATGACAAAGTAAGCCCTTCCACCTTATTTTTCTCTTTCACATTTCAACATTTAAGTTTTAACCCATTTATTTGAGCTCGATTGCATTGAAAGCCTAAGACTTGTTGAAACGCTTGAGTCGGTTTCTTGGGTAGAACCAGTACTTGATGTCTTTGTCTGAGACGACATTTTAAGCACATGTATTAAGCCCAGATTTCCCAGAACGCTTCTCTATTAAATTCTTGGTTTGATGTTCCAGGGATAAGTGGAGAAAAGATGGACATAGACCCTGTGGTGAGCAAAAGCAGTGCGGCGCAAATCTTCCGACAGAAGGCAGTGACCTACGATGCTGACAACATTGCATCATGTGATATCTTTGAGGAGAAAGATGGGAGTAATTGTCTGATTGTTTTGTTGTTGTTTTATAGGCCATAAAGATTATGAGCAGGCATGTATTACATTTTATGTACTTTATGAAGATGCATGCATTTAAGATTATGTACCGGGTAGATAATGAATAGGCATGCATTGCAGCTATTTTCTTTACATGTCTAGTCATGTTCGAACTTGGAGTTTGTTTTAAACCTATTTTTATTAACTGGACTATTTTTAATCCAAAGTCTTATTGGGACATGGATATTGGTTTGACGACTATATTCTACTGAATTTAGCTGGATCATGACTAAAGCCATTATTTATTTTTGATAAATTCAAACAATGGGGTCTTCCAAATGCGAAACAGGCACATTTGTATTCATTTTTATTACATGTAGGCAAAACTTGTGATGTTGCCTGTCTTTGTTTGTTCATTGGAATTTGTATATAATTATATATATAAACGCTATATCAATATATATGTAAAATCCCAGACACGTATTTTTACTTTTATTATATACTATTCACAATATATATATATATACAGCAGACACAAAGACAAATGCATTTATAAATTCAGTGCAACTATAATATAACGCTATACATATTCTCACAGTGAAGGCAATATTTAAAGTATATACACATACAAACAATACATAAGAACTATATTTTTCTTACGCAATTATACCAACACAATGAATAATTTTTACATCAAAAACAACAATAACGCTTAAATACAAGTACGTAAAAACTAACATCAAAACTAACTGTATCCTTAAATTGAAAGCAAATTTGCATACACACTATTCACAGGTAAGCAATTACTTCACCTTATATGCTTTTTAATCTAACGCAATATTAACGATTTCGACTTAATTTGACCCGTATCACGCCCAACGCTGTCCGCTTTAGTCATGCACGGTTTCGTGGTCTAATAAGCGGACAGAGTGGCCCTGCATCAAACTGCGCGAATGCGCATTCTGGTTTGAAGCTACGCGTGCAGCATATAGCATAAGACCCATTTTCGCATGACGTGGTAGATTTTTTTGACACAAAAATAAGGATATTGAAAACAGACAAATAAAACAGTATTGTTATCAATACAATTAAAATAACAAGAACACAACTATTACAATAATATAACCGTTGCATTTATAATGAAATCGTACTGCGACAAAAGCATAACAGGTTTACATATAGAGCAAATACATTCACGAACAACAGAGCGGAAAAACTATCAACATTTTTTTTTAATCACATAAACCAGCTACGAATATAAACAACCCTTGTATCCTGAATTGGCAATCAATCTGAAGTACAAGCTTCGTTAGCACATGGCACTAGGGTGCTTCGTTAGCACATGGCACTAGGGTGCTTCGTTAGCACATGGCACTAGGGTGCACTTTGAATAGTATCGATGGCATGTTTTACAAATATTACGCTTGATACATAAGTAAGACACACATCAAATGAATGCATTTCTCGTAGTGAAACCCTTCTTAATACTTAAAAGACGATGAGTGTCGTGTCGTCCTTTTATATGGACATACATATTTAACCGGCGAATGCATTAATTATATTTTCATTGGGGTACTCGTACATTTAAGATGCGCATTTTGAGGCCACGATATAGTTTTGTATTTACAAAAATACTACTAACTTTGTCCAGCATAACAAACATGGAAATAATGCAACAATCTGGATGGGATTCCCAATGGGGATCTGACTTAACAAGAGCCAGCGTGTTAACACATGATTTAATCGTGAAATATAAACTCTGTTTTAAATCAGCTTTACGTTTCGACTGTTTAAGAAAAATTCTAGAAATAATATTTATAAAAAAATGAAGGTTTATATGGGTAATTTGAAACGACATGAAAGTATCAAACAGGTTGCGCAAGTTCATATTCCAAATTATTTTTCAACATAATAATTATCAAACTTACCAACAGACGATAACTCGCTATCCATACACGAGAGTAACATGTGCACGTAAAATGGTCAATGATCAACGTTATCGTTTTACATTAACATACTACAGCCGATATTAAATAGCTCATTTTCTCGACCCCCTTCCATAATCATCCTTTGGCTAACCTCCGTCACAATCTCCTTCCTACGTCTTCCTATAGCCTTGATAACAACATCCGTCTCGACATCCATACCGAGTGCGATTCTGTTCCTGGCTATCAGCTCCATCATCTCCAGCTCTATTTTCCTACCGCTGTACCATCGAAGTGGTTCAGGGTGAGCGATAAGAGCTTGTCGTATCAACGGTAGCCTCAGTATGATCTTTGGACTTCTTAAATCATTTCATCAATAGTAGCTATCCAAAAACGCTGTTGTTCATACTCCAGAGCACAGGCTGCCATCAGATTTCGCTCCGGAATCATGTAATATGGCAGCTCTCTCTCTTTGCTATAGCACCTCCTAGCGCATCCAATACTTCATGCAGCCAGTGAAACAGACTTCTTTCGTGAAACAATGACTGTGGGTTATTTTCCGCTCTTAGCTCTTTCTTACGTGGTTTTAGTACATCTGTTTTCACCATGTTTAATAAAACATAGAGTTTTACCTGTCGGTAAGATTGTTGACCAGTAAGTTTTCTCCGGTGTTGAAACAAATTCTCCATTCTACGTGTTTATACGCACTGCCATTAAATCCAACAGGAGTTACATATGCTCCAATTGATACAACCTCATGAACAAGGTGAGGTGTTGGCCAGTTGCGCAGTCTTACCGCCCATCTTGTTAGTATTGTTGGGCAGTAAAAATGAAGTGCTTGTACTAAATCTTTGTGCAAAATATTACATTGTGTACAAGGCGTTGACGGTCCGGCACGCTCTTGTGTTACCGTGCCTTCAATATAGATTTAACTTTAGACTACTCATTGAAATATAGGTCACTGCTTAAGAGTTGGCGACCATATCCATCATCACACAAGGCATTGCGCACTGGAATAGGACACGTTGAACAGTATCTCTCTAGTAGCATTCAACAATGTCCGGGGTAACTCATACGACTGCATGATCTCAATATGCTTATCTCCCTAGGAATGGTGTTTGAACCAACACCATCTTCTAAACAGATGACACTATTTGTTACAATCATTGAGTCTGTATCATTCTCCAGGTTACTGGTCAGACCCTCAGCCTTGCTACCCTTGCTAAGGTTCAAACCCAAAGGAAGTGTGATAAGGGTGACAGGTGTCCGGTAGCTGCGGAATCCGACAGCCAGAGTGCAGAAATACCCTTTCACGTATCCTTTCAGCTAATGAAAAACAGAAAACAGTGTCTTTATGTTGCACAAATTTGCTCATAATAAAATTAGAATTATTGTCTTAAACCAAGTTGTGTCGGTCTGTTACTTAATATTTTACTATTACTGTGTTTTAATATTGTAGCCGGCATTGTTTTATTGCTTAAGTTTCGTACAGCACTTTAATTGATTATTAATTAATGCTTCATAATAGTATCAATCACTCTTATGTATATAAATTTTATGTACATATATATGTTTTGTACAACGCCATTGCATATAATTATATATATAGGCGTTTAATCAAATAAGCAAGTTTCAAGTTGCTACCCGTAGTGATCCACATTGCACTACCTAGCGTCCCTGCAGTCATCAGGCTGTCCCATGCCGTGTTGGCGTCTCTTCGCGCCTGTCGGATGTGAGGCCCATAGCCCAGAAAATTCATCACTGTGCAGGTCTCTGTAGAGGCTTGTTCAAATTGAAACTGATATGTGTTTCAATAAAATAATTTGAAATGCAAAGTGATATATAGAAATAACAGATTACTGCACCGTCGTTTTGTTATATATCAGATGAGGCTTTCAATAAAATAACGTCGAGGCTTGCAGAGCCGTTCTTTTGTATTTGTTTCGAGCCTAATACATTATATAATAAGAAGAAACTTGTTTCGCTTTCTATCATACATCCATGTACACCTTTTTAAAGAAATAATAACATATCGCTAACAACGCTGCATTTTAATGGGGAATGAATATGTAGTATGACGTATGACGTGTTAATCATGACGTTATGGGCACTTGATCTTATTATTTGTAAAACACATGTTCGGTGTTTTTGTTGCTTTTTTGTCCCTTAAATATATAACACCTAGATACCAAATTGTTACTTCTGTTTAATATGATTCGATATTACCGAAAATGACCTCATACTTGGTCACCAGTAATATGACGAACCTCTTAACATTGACTGACCTAACATAAATACATATACAAGGCAACATTGTATCAAGCGCAAGGACATATTTAAAATAAAACAATACATCAAAAGTATGTTTCAAAGAGGTTATCAAATGTTCAAAAAAGTGATTTGAATATATTTGATATCGTGTGATGCTTTGAACGAACTATCAGTGTGATATAAAACATCATAATATATGTTTGTATAGCAATAAAAGTAAGTATAGTTAATGGAAAGAAACTAAACTTGAAGGACGATCTCACCAGAGCGTGACAGCTGGACACACTGCCCTGTCTAGGGACCTCTCCTGGTACATCACGTCTGATGCCTCCATCAGCCTTTTGTACAGCGCTGCAGTTAGATTCAAGACACCATAGAACAGATTAGTTTATAGCGTAAAAGTATGCTAATAGTGATATCTATACGTTGTATGCACAATAATGTGAGTGAAACAAATGCAGTTGATTTACATGAAATAAATATTGTGTTAAATAGTCCAAATACGATTATAAATGTATCATAATAATATATAAACAGATCTGTATGGACAAGTTTGCACCACCACCATGCTTGTGATACCAGGGAATGAAATAAACAAAGTACCGTAATTATACTACAGAGTTTGTGCTGATATGTGGAAAATATTTTATTGAAACGGGCGAAGGTGTTTAAATTCACTCGTTTGCTAACTGCTTTATATCTGCAAAAATGTATTATAATTAATCAATTGTTAACATGTACTCGTGAGGATAGTTCGTGATTAAATTAGTGACAATCTGAAGCGACCAATACAATGTATGTTGTCGTTGAATGCATAAGTGTTTTTATGCATTGTTTTACCTGTCCATTGTTGAGGTGTTCGACTTCATTAAATTATTTGTTATGTAGACGAATGCATGTTTTTATAATAAGTATATGTGAAAAACAATGACAAGAAATAAAATACCGTATCCTAGCGTTTTTTTAGCCGGGGAGTTTGTGTCTGGCACTGATTCGGTAGGTTGCTTATCTAGCAGCTGTTACGATAGCCTTCTTGCAGACGCCCAATAATATAGGATACTGGAAAGTAAGTCAAGAATTGTGTTCATAATAAGTTGAAACGTCATAGAAGTCAAATACAAACGAAGTGATACTGTACCAAAAGAAGAGACGCTTCACTTCATATGCAGAGGTGTCAATTTTTAGGATTATTTCTGAATTCAGAATTTAAGCCCTCAAGGAAAACTTTTGATATTGATATAAATCAGAGGATTGTTTTGGTTTTTTTAAGCATTCTTGTTACAAAATGTCATCTTAAACACAAATTATTGACCTTTGTCATATTGTTTACAAAGGAAACATAATTTAATGAATAATTAAAACTCTTTTGACTCTGGCCCCCAAATTCTAGGATGATTTTCAGGATTTAAGATTTCGGCCAATTGACACCCCTGCATGTGGTTCAAGTGTTTTTTTTAAACAATGTGACAAAGAACCATTAATACAATGAAGTCTCTACTGACAGCTGATTTTGAAGACTGGAAATATGACAACATTGATATACGGGGATATGAAAACCAGCATCCATACAGATGTTATCATACCATCTAGCCCTTTTTCGTGAAATTGTCGACATAACAAACACATTTGTTTCCTTATGTACATGTAGAAAACAATAATAGTAATGTTTAAATTTAATGTCATAATTAGTTGTGTTGCTACAATGTTATCATACACGTTCTACGTGACCAATATAACAAAATTGTGCAAAAAGATTAATTACGCGCAATTGAAGAATACCGAATATATTATTAAATAACATAGATGCGATTATAAACGTAAAAACGGAAGAATGAATAGACAAGCATGTAGACAAAGACCGATTTTAAATAAACAGACACACCCTAAACAATGATAATTTCAGGACATTTTAACTGGTTCAACTAAACAAAAGTTTCCTAAGCGCTTAGGTCCCCTTAAAGCTCACTAAAAACATTTTTGTTGCTAACTCAGCGCGATCGTTAATTAAGGTAAAACCGTAATATTTACTTATATTAAGGTGACTCTTTCGGGCACTTAGCCATAACTGAAAGGGATTTTCAAGTAAAAACACAAAATATCACGTGTTGTACTTTCTGCGATATATCAAACTTGTTATTACTGGATATTTGTTGAGTAAATGTCATCTTCAAGGTACATATATTTGGACAAAAAAATTATTTCAGATTCTCAGGTCTCTGACTATTTATTGATATAATTTTTATCTTTTGGAAAATAATTATGTTTACGTCTCAATGTTTTCGGACATTCGAAGAAAAGTAATTTGATGTTTAGCAGTTTTTGAGGAAATATTGTTTGTAATTTTTAATATTCGGGCACATATAATTTATTATTTGTAGTGTTCTTAACTAAAGACTTTACCGAGTGCTATTGTTTTAAGTACAAATGGGATGCGCGGAGAGAATATACTTTATGCTTTTGAACGTGTTGAGTCTACATGGGCTAATCATGGCGTTTTGGTCGACATTTTCTGCTGTGATTATATTAATGTTTAGAAAATACGTCCTTAAATAAAAAAAAAATCCCTTAATGTGGAAAGTGTCCTCCCTGATAAGACTGTGCGGACTTTATAAGTAACATTTCACCATCATTTTGTGCAAATCAATCAATTTCATTCTTTATATGCAGTTGTTGCTTTTAATTATTCATCGTTTTGTACATTGGTTGACTTAAACAAATTTGCTATCGTATAACATTTACAACAGATTGGTAATTTCGTATAATTCATCGTCTCGGATATACTGTTAAATGAACTGTACGATATAGGTTGTTGTCTGACTTTCAAATCTAAAACTGTGACTGAATATCACGTGATATCGCATTAACGGCCGCCAAACAACGCACATAAGGATTCTGATACGCCTATGGATGATAATGAAAAAGCAACTCATACATTTTAAAAATTCAAATAAATGTAAATTGTTTCATAGGGAAGTAATTTTCCTTCGTCAATTGATTAGTGAATAGGAGGGACATGATGCTTTAGCGTTCACCTGAGTTCAAGGCCACCAAAACTTGACAAGGTGATTGTTTTCACTACACTTGACCAAGTTTTAAAGATGGCCTTTATATTGTCAAACTAGAAATGCCGACCAATTTGATTGGAAAATGGTAGAAAAGCACTGTAATGATGTGGGTGACAAATCTCCAGGTATTATATATATTTGAAGCATATCACAAGATTCATTGTGAAAAATAATGTGTTGTATAAACAATGGGCATTTGATGATAGAAGATCATTTGATTTGCAACTAGAAGTATAAAGAAATACGGTTTTTGTCTGTAAATTGATTGTGCTTCGGCGGCACAGATAGGTTTAAAGAAATATTTACAGAATACTAGGAAATCAAATTATCTGGATTGGTTTAAAAAATATTTTGAAATGTGGTGTAACAAATTAACTGTTTGTGTAAGCATACAAGCTACTCAATTAAAGAATGAAACCCCAATGAAACACAATCAAATGGTGGAGTTTAACGGACAAAAATAACGATAACTTAGATGTTAACTTCATTTGTATCACAATTCCGTAATAACTGGAATCAATATTTACCTTTCTGCTAAGTGGTATACAGGTCACCAGTTTGCTCTGATAATGGTCATATCCCGCACAACATGATGTGTGGCTGTCACATGAGACTGCCCGTTGATCTTGTTTTTTGTCATCTTTCAAGGTCCGAAAAAAGACAAAATGACAGGTGCACTGATGCCATTGAGAATTAAAAGAAAAAGCACATGAGTGTACATGCTTATGCAAAAACTAGACTTAACATTTCACGGGCAGTATGGAAAGAGAACTATGACTTCAAAGTAAATATGCAATCGTAAAACGTTGATGATGAGTTTGGTATAATAACACTTAAAAGGGTCCTTTATAAATGTAAACACCTTGAGTCTAAAAATAGTAATCTTGAAAAAGTATGGAAGGCCAACAATGATAGTTTTAATTTTTTGTTAAATGAAACATTACAAAATATGTAATTTATTCCAATAAACTCCATTTATAATTATTGATTGCGTATTTTAATGCTATATAAAAGAGTTGGTTAAAGTGGTGTTTTACACTGTTTCCAAAATGATTCAATCAAATTCATATTTGTCATTTATGACCCACCATACGTTTTCAAGAGAAAAATGTTAAGACTCAAGTTGTTTACCAACTGACTTATTAAAGTAGCCTTTTTACAGTGTTTCTAGTGTGTTATATTTAGTAATACTCTAATATTATCTTCTACAATGGTGTAGGGTCCAGCTGGTGTCAGAGGATTTATAAAGAAAAGAAGAAAATAAGGAATCCAATAAAGAAAGTAGTTTGTGAGGAGAACAATGTGGTTAGGATATCTTTTTAAAAGATTTCATTAGATCCGTATCACTAAAGTATTTAAGATGTGCACATTGTTCCGCACTAAATACAGAATGCTAAAAAAAGGATTATTATTTAACATTACTCAACCTACTTCTGACAATTTCAGAAAGTGTTATGCCCTTATTTAGTTTTCATGCGCATATTTTTGTTAAAAAAAAACAAAAAAGCACACTTACTTTTAGAAATCAATCCATATTCACACAAACATTATTCCCAGATAATCAGATTAGGATGGATAAGTTGACAACTGAAATTGTCATTGAATTTGAAAACGAAACTAGAAGCAAACTGTAACACAGCTGCAGGTCCAACCATCAATATTTATAAATAAAATAACTATTGTAATTAAAGGTCAATTTCAGAGAAAATCCAAACTCAATATATTAAACGCTATTTACATTGAAATATGATTAAATTATCGGGTAAATGATGTTTTAGTGTTGTGTTTAACATAAAAAAGATGATTTTGTTGACTTTTATGATCGTAACTCGCAAAGCGTTGATTCGCTTATCTCCCCTGTTCTCCCCTGCTGTGTGACGTCAAACATGAACAAGCATTTTCGCGTGCGCTAAGAAGATAAGCGATAGTTCAGAATTCGGGTTTTTATTTGTCTGTTTTTATTGATATTTTCGTGAATTTTTTTCACTGGTTAAGCACAGTGATAGGGAAAATGGTTATCTGTGCGGCCTTTGGCTGTAAATCACGTTCTGGCAAAGAAAATGTGATTTTTTTTCCAGTTTCCATGTTTCGAAACACAAACTGTTTCCTCCAAATAAAA
>VMBQ01002758.1:67685-123110 GCA_007657795.1 Dreissena rostriformis
ACAATTATTAGTTAATATTGATTAAAATATCACGACTGGTATATTACATTACTTGAAAAAAGTTCATATTTTCAGTATATTCGGTAATAAAATTTCGCGATGTTCTTTCGATTTCACATCGCGAAATTTTATTACCGAACATTCTAATAATAATAGGTGACATAACGATATACACACTATAAATAACGAAAGTAAATTGATTAGTTTATTATATAATATATATACAATTCACTACGCATGCACAATTTGCATTCCTGGGTTTACCACGTGACGAGGATGATCAATCTACTTGCGTTATTTATAGTAAACTTGTAGTTACCTGGTAGACATACACAGTAAAATGTTTTACCGAATATACTGAAAATATGAAAACTTAACAACTTTGTTCAAGTAATGTTATATACCAGTCGTGATATTTGTATCAATATAAACTAATAATTGTAAAAAAATACGGTATTGTAGATTTTTTGTTTGTCATTCGTGGTTTACAGTCCCTTTTAAACTACGTATTTGTACTCTTTTGGGGTTTATCGTGATGCAAGACAAATGATAATGAATATTCATTGCTTGTCTAAATGAGGATCGAAAACGATGCCTTTTAACATTAGTAATAATATTTTATTCATGGGTTATTTATAGTGATTGCACAAAGATTTTAAGTGGGTGCAATTACTTAAAAGAATTAAAGAGATTATGTGGGAACAATCAAATTCACATGGGAGTATATTTGTTCATTTCAGAAACTTCAAACAAACACTGAAAGAGTTTAATGGAAATCTAATGATCGTATAAATACAAATGAAGCGTGTTATTGTTTTACAATGATAGAGAAAATTTTCTTCGGTTATTGGTCCTGTGAGATTAAAGGAATGAAACCAACTATCCCAGGAGTGGAGGGAGCAATTTTTACCGTGATTCTGAAATGTTGGGATCTAAAGAATTGACGAAACACATTCTATTTGAAGTTTTAAATAAGTAACAAAACATTTTGCAAATACATATTGTTTCTTCAAATATTGATCCACTGATTAGATTTTGTTGAAATCAAGTTGTGTTTTATGTTACCGGAAAATACGTTGTTCTTCAAACTTCTACGATTCACTGAACAAAGTAGGACCGTTTTAGGTAAACGGAGGTTCTCTTTTTTCAAACGTGTTATTAAATTAAATGTTCAATTGAAATGAAAGGTTTGAAAAAAATATGAACTAGTGAAGTCTATGAAGACAATAATAATTCACCGAAAAGACAATCAATATGGGAAAAATCGCGGAACTTATGTATTTTACTATTTTTCGCCATTGAAGTCAACCGTTAACAAAGTGTCGTCCTGAGACATCCGCGCTACTTTAAATAGATGGTGACGTTTGCTCGTTATAAGGTTACATTCCACTAATTCATTGTGTATCTCTCGGTCGGTCATTGCTATAAAGCTGCTTTTCTCTAATGGTATAAAAGCCATTTAACATGCGCAGATATTCCTTTTGTGGGTATTTACTATATTCTCTGCGTTTTGGAGCATCTCATTGGAGACTACCTTGAAATATACAGATGGACATTTGGGGTGCATTTATTGACGTACTCGACTTTAATTAAAGATTCACTGCCGAAACACTAATTTTTAAGGGTGACTGCATTCAGGCGAATGGAATTTTCTGTAAGAAAAATGTCACATCTTTTTTTATTGCAATTTAAAACAAAGGCAAATTTATATTAAGCTTGCACAATCTGAAATAAAGGAAAAGCACGAAAAATAAATACTGATAACAATTTATTCATACAATACAAGTCCTCATCAGATTATCAACATTACAATCAGCATTCAACAAACGTGTATTCTTCGTGTAATTGTCGCACTGGCTATAATGATAACGACGAGACAATGATTATGGCGATTTTGAAAATGGTGTTGATTATGATGATAATGATAATGGTGAGTATGTCAGTGATTATGATTATGTTGATGTTGTTTTGTTTATAATGATGATGATGATAAGTAAGGGAACGATACAAAGAGCTAGATATATAGAGGTAGGTTTAAGATGCTGTACAACTGCAATCTACTGTCATGATGTGATCGTTGCGACTGGTTCATAATCTGGTTGACTCTAATTAAAGTGTGCTTCAAGGGTAATCAATAATCAATACTCTAATTGTGTATCAGAGTATCGTTATGTCATATTTATGTACGCATGTCTTGAAAGCGCATTCAATCATGTACTTGCATTTATATTATAACAGGAATCCGATATTCCGAGGACACAACCTTTTTTGATGATTGTAAATACTTGTATTTTATATTGACTAGTTCTTATAATGTAGTTATCATCATATTTGCTATTCCTTCTGAAAGTCGTACCAAAACGGACCTGTGATATTTGGACAAAGCTATCCATTTGACCATCACATGCTTTGCTATGCGTGCTGAACAATACACACACACACATTGTCGACATTGCGTTTAGGCACGCTCGAATGTGCTGTGTTTTATTTAAACATTCGATTAAAAAGTTATAATTTAATTTTGAAAAGTGAGCTGTACCCAATATTGAGCAATAGCGAACAACTTCAATGCCTTCAGCGCTTTGATATTCTATGCCTAGGTACTTCCGTTGTGTGAATAATATTTACATTTCATTTCATATCATGATCTCTTTTTGCACCATTCATTTCATATGCAGAAGTACTGATGTTTTGAGCATAATATATACACTTTATTTCATAGTATTATCTCTTTTTGCTAATTCATATACAGAGGTAATGCTGTTTAGAGCATACTATTTTCACTTTATTTCATATTATGATCGCTTTTTGCATCATGTTATTCTTATGCACAGGTACTGCTTTTGTGTGCATAATATGAACACCAAACTTTATTTTTCTACACAAAATGTGATAATATGATGAACTTCATGTTCAATATGCGTAGTATATGACCTTTCAAACCCTTAAATGTTAGATTTGTTTAAATTACTTCTATAATTTGAAAATAATTAGAAGATGCCAAACTTATCAATTTTAAACTGCATTTTATGGATTGGAAAACTTCCTAAGCATTTTCAAATGTTTGTTAAAATATACGTAGTATGTTGGTGTTAATTTATTTCATGGTATGGTCATGTATGTCGAAAGTGCTATTCGATCCATTACANAAACAATGTCAGCTTGTTGTATTGCATATTGATTTTTTGGGGTTAAATGGATCTATTCGAAAGAATGTTAAAATCTTGGTTGTATATTCGTAAAGTAATAAAAAATGAATTAAAACATGATTTCTCAAGTTGGTAAAGAGCTTATCAATTATCGAAGAATAGAACAATGTTACATTTGTTACTTTAATATTGAATGATGTGGGCTCGATAAATAATTTAAAAGCATCTGAAAATATGCGTCAATATGCGTAGTATATGACCTTTCAAACCCTTAAATGTTAGATTTGTTTAAATTACTTCTATAATTTGAAAATAATTAGAAGATGCCAAACTTATCAATTTTAAACTGCATTTTATGGATTGGAAAACTTCCTAAGCATTTTCAAATGTTTGTTAAAATATACGTAGTATGTTGGTGTTAATTTATTTCATGGTATGGTCATGTATGTCGAAAGTGCTATTCGATCCATTACAAACTCTGTTGTTAGTGACACTGTGATTATACCATTTTAAATATAGGTAATCAATGCGATCAAAGGGATTTAAATGTAGACATTTCTTTAACCACTGCATACACTGATTAGTTCCCCTTATATGCTGACATTAATGCCTTTTTTCTTTTGTCGTTAAGCTCTTATTGAATTAAAACCCATTGGAATGGAGGAACCGTTCTCTATATCACTTTATACACCAATAACTGGTTTTATCAAGAACATTGACTCGAGAGTGTATCAATAAACCTTTGACCTTCGCTGATATCCAGGTAAAACAAATAGGTTTTTACTAATAATTATTATTACAATGTCATTAAAATAACCTTTCTGCCAAATTATGTAACTGTTATTTTTTTAATTTATTTAACCTGAATCATAATTATTACAATGTCATTAAAATAACCTTTCTGCCAAATTATGTAACTGTTATTTGTTTTATTTATTTAACCTGAATCATAATAAATATCATGGTTGTAAGTGAATTATTTCAAAAGCAGCACACCTGTGAAACACTAGTAATGCATAATGCAGTGTTCCACATGAATAATGCTGATGATAAATCAGCATGATGATCAGATATTTTCCAATTTTCATTTTCAGGGGCAATGTCACGTTCAAGTTCCAGTTCAAAGACTTCAAACTCAGCTGCAAATTACACTATTTTACTTCCAACTGGTACCACGTAGTATTTGCCGCTTTCTACTTTGCGTAATTAATATCTTATACCACTTTACTTTTCGCGCTTCCTAATAATTAAACCATTTTCTGTAGAATCTTCGAAATTTAAGTTTGTATTCCCATGGGCGCGGCAATATTGGAAAATTTACAAAATGGCGCTCAATGTCCTAGAGTTTGATTTTTGCAATGAATCGCTTGCTGATCCAGTATACCGCCCGGCATTTTCCGTAACCGCCCGGCAATCTCCGTAACCGCCCGAGCACCTCCGTAACCGCCCGACCGCCTGCCTAGACATGTTATGAATAATTTCATGTATTGAAATCAACTGCTGTGGAGAATACTACCTCTCATTTACGATGACATTTAAATGGAAACGTGTTTAGCCAATCAGAACGGTATGAGATCATTGATGTAGATGGTTGGTTGAAACTGTTTTACGAAGGCGTGGTTATCAATCACGTTTAGAAATATCATTTTATTGAAACACATTCGGTGAAGGAACTAGGCACACGCTGAACGTACTCCGCTCGGTTCGTCTAATGTTCTCGTTAATTAAGTTTCAATTATCAGTTTATTGCGTTACCGCCGCATAGGTCTGTAAGGCAATTTGTATTTGAATAAACGAATTAATCTATACTAGACTATTAAGTGTGAACAATACGTACCAACTAACAAAACAAATCATGGAAATCATAGTTTGTGTCATATTCGTTGTTCTGGTAACAGTTTACTGTAATCAAAGAAATGTTCAGTTTACAAAGGATACTGCTGTTTCGGGCTTCAAATGTTCAGCTACGAAACAAATTGGCGATACAATTCTGACACAGACCATCCAGATGTGCATGGCCGAGTGCGGCAGTACCGACGGTTGCAAGTCGGTATTTTACACGCATTCTGAGTGCGTTAGATGCCGGTCGCGATACAGGAAGGCTGGTGATGCAAGGCTTCTGCCGATGGCGGGAAGTGTGAGCTACAGAACCGGTATAGTTAAAGATGCGATACTTTATATCGTTTGTATTGCGCGCTTTGTTTTTTGTTTACCTTTTTATTTTCAGACATTGCATTTACAGTGTTAATATGTATTGTTCTGTTAACATGATAGTTCACATAACACTAAACTAGACTGTAAATACGTATTATAACAAATGAAGTAATGAATGATGGATGGTAAGCATGATACAAAACACATGTTGGCGATGGTAATTAATCATGAATGAAATGAATGAAAATGAAAAAAAAATGGATGTATGTTTTAATCGCTAAAGGACACAAAACATATACAAGTGAAAACCTATTTAGTAGCAGTATTAACACATTTTTTTCTGAAATTGTACTAAACAGCATTACATTACAAAATAATTCCATGTATGTGTATGTTTGCGCTTTCTGGCATCATTTGTCGACATGGGCACTCTCCTGTTGGGTTTGTTTCTTGAATGTTGAATATATGATTGCTAAAACATTTGGATGTAATCTTTCGCGTTAAAGGGTATGCTGACGTGTAATATTAATTAGTTTGATACAATATCCAAGTAAAATAGTTTACCCAGTCTTCAATTCATCACATGTTTTTAAACAATACTTTTATACTATTTATACTGTTCTGCTTCTTAATTATAAATTAGAAAGTCATGAATTATAATTGATGATCAAACGTTGCAATATAACAAAATAATTACAAAATAAAATGCTTGTTAACATAAGTGTAATCAACTTGCAAATACCGGTAGGAAGGACGTTCAGTAGTAATTCAGTGATTGTGTCATTATATTAAGTACAGTGATATGACTGGAATTTATACCCTGTAGTTGTGCGCTGTAATCCGGGATGGCAGTCGCGCCAGGACTCGTGTTATATGTGGAGGAATTCGTCAACAATGATGACATTTAATCAAACAAAGGTAAATTCGTGTTCGTGTTTTTCTACTTACAAGTTTAGTTTCTTACGACATGTGTTCGCATATTGCGTTGGCATCATTGATCAACAATAACATCATGTTGAATAATAAATCATATCATACAAACATTTTCCATAAAAATACTTAACATTCTGTTTTGGAACAGTTGTCATTATATAATCATCGCCTTATTTAAGTTATATAATTCTTTACATGTGTATTTTTACAGGACTATTGCTCAAGTCTTGATGCGCAAGTCCTGTTTATTGATAGGGAAGAGGAAAACGATGTCGCTGCAAACGTTGTGCCAGGTACGTTTTTGCTTGATAATTTTTCCCGTGACAATCGTTTTAATTTTCCGAATGAACATAACACAGAGTATTACAGCCTTATGCATATTAACGATATTTAAGGCAACTCCATTGTGATACATATTAAGGCTTTATTATTAGTGAAGATTGTAAATCATTGAATTATGATCAGTAATACGTAAACGTTTTAATAGTGTCTACAAATGTTATCACATAAAGTCTATATCTTTTAAAAAGTGATGGTCTAATTTTCAGAAACGGTCATCTTTGTTTGGATAGGCATAACGTTGAATGATGGAAGATGGATCTCGTCCATTGACGACAAATTGATCACGTATTCTAATTGGGGGCCGGGTCATCCTTATGATCCAACAAACCTTCATTGCGCTACTCTTTATAAACCTTACCAATGGCGAATGGTAGATGCCCGGTGTTACGAGCAAGCACATGCTGTTTGTGAACTAGACATGTAGTTTAAATTGTGGACACGATTTCCAATACAGTAAGCGTAACCATCAAGCAAGCTAAGAATTGCATACTTTATTGAGGACATGATAAGTGCCGACTGTGTTTGACAGTTTGTTACTCGAAGCAGTCGTGGTTATTGACATCATAGTTACATATCAACGATTACCAAGAAAACAAACATAAATCGCTCCGTGCTTATATTTTTCCTATCAGTGAACAAAGCATGAAATAAAAAGAAAATTTGTTGGATTCGGTGGAATATCGATTTTAATTCACTCATGATTATAGAAAAAATATATTTTCACTCGTGGCTGCGCCACTCGTGAAAATAATAATTTCTATGATCACTCGTGAATTAAAATCGATAATCCAACGAATCCAACAAATATCCTCTATTTATTAAATAAATACATAATATACTACTCACTTGTTTTCATTGAACTCATCTGTTGATCCTTATTCAGTTGTATTTTATTTTGGACTTCATACAAGCTGTTAATATTTGTTCTGCTGTTGTAGATTGTCTCAAATGAAGTTAATTGTTTTCTTCGCGAAACTCAATATTCTCATTTCAACGAGGTATAAACGATATGGCTGAACTGTATTGTTAACAATTAAACGAAGAGTCAGCGTTTACACAGAGATTAATTACACAACGTTTAACCAATGGTTACTAAATTGAATGGTTTACAAAACGTTAAACAAATGTTTACTGAAAAATGGTCTAATAAAACATGTCATACGACATTTTCATTATTAGTGTATTGTTCGTTTAAAAAAAAATGACTCACTTTATAGCATGTACTTATCTATAATAAATAAGACTTTAAATATGAAGTGAAATACCTTTGGTGTTTTTTTTTAATTTGTACAAAAAAAAAAAACNGATTTTTTGATTTTCTTGTTTTGTTTTTTCTAATGATGAAAAAAAAAACGACTACACTGTAAATGACCGTATGGCCAACACATATTTGTTCGTATTCCCATATAACAAAACATACAGAAACACCAAATTGATTTATAGCGTCTTTCGTTGTTCATATATACCACATAACAAAACATGTATTTCTCTATCGATATTAAACTTAATATTGCGAAATTAATGTTTGAACATTGAAATGAAGTGTGTTCCTTTTACCGTTTATGCCTTGGTAATCAAAAAACGAGTATCAATCTACAGTCTTTGGAGAAAACTTGTGAGTGGCACATCTTTCCCTTAGGTACGAGCATGTTTCTGAATATAAATGGTTTAATCAATACGCAATAGACATACAGTCCACGAGTATACATGTTCAAAACATAGTAATATATATATAAGCCATGGACTGTGATCAGTATTGAATTGCAGTTGGAGTTGTTAAATAAAGTATAAATACATGAACAGGTTTAGGACAATCGGATTACAGCATTTAGAATATATTTATCAATGTTATAACGATAACATACAAAAAGATGAATATACAAGAGAGCGAGGAGTCAAGTTTGTGCTATAAATTAAACAAAATTAATCATAATAGTATTTATACTGGTTTCTTTGAATCAATGCTTTATGTACAAATATGGCTAAGTTTATTTTGGTACTTGTATTATCAGATTGCATAAGTTAAATAAACTCAATCATGTTTGATATTTTCCAGTAATATTTATTTAAATTTAATTTTCTAGTATCATCATATAAGGAACATTCTAATAAAAAATGATATTCATCCTAAAGAACATTGCAATGTTGACATATTCTCTCTTGAAAAGGTATTGACTCAGTGTTATGCCATCTGCCTGATTCAATGTATATTCTATGAGATGAAACCTTTAATCTACAAACATCAAATCTAAACATATTTATACTGACATGTTTTAAGTAAGGTTGCATGTAAGCATACATTTAAGCATGCCATCATTAAAATAACGTAATTGATTATCTAAACAACTGTGTTAACGTATCTTCGGAGGGGATAGGGGCGGTGCAACAGTGTTTTATTGTCATTATTTTCTATTTATCCTAACGATCTTAACAGGCATCACGCATTTATTGCTAGATTATGTTTAAACGCAGACGCTTACAAACTCTTTATCGTACATATTTACACTAAATGCATTATTGAATCCCGAATATATATATATATATATAAANTTGAATGATGGAAGATGGATCTCGTCCATTGACGACAAATTGATCACGTATTCTAATTGGGGGCCGGGTCATCCTTATGATCCAACAAACCTTCATTGCGCTACTCTTTATAAACCTTACCAATGGCGAATGGTAGATGCCCGGTGTTACGAGCAAGCACATGCTGTTTGTGAACTAGACATGTAGTTAAAATTGTGGACAAGATTTCCACTACAGCAAGCGTAACCATCAAGCAAGCTAAGAATTGCATACTTTATTGAGGACGTGATAAGTGCCGACTGTGTTTGACAGTTTGTTACTCGAAGCAGTCGTGGTTATTGACATCAAAGCGTACATATCAACGATTACCAAGAAAACAAACATAAATCGCTCCGTGCTTATATTTTTCCTATAAGTTTACGTACATTCATTGGAGTAAACAACTGTTTTTCTTTTAATAACCCCTGAAGTATCAACCCCTTCTTGATGACCTCAATAGCTGATAAATACACATCTACTGTTCATGTTTTAATCTTAGTCAAGTCTATAGGTCATTTCTACTAATTATCGAGTGGTATGCGCTGAGGAAATTGCTGATGGTATGCTTGGCTCTTTTTGGCTTGACTTTTCAATTAATGTTGTGATGCGTTTTTTTCTTTTATATTATATAAATATTGCGTGAATATTGCGTAAATATTGCGTATATAATTTGCATGTTTGTATTTGTTAAATCAACTTAACGATAACAACAATAGCATAACTATAATCAATGGCGCCGTCACCATTTTGCACGACCGAAATCATTTTCGAACGATTGAGTTGTTATCAAAATAGTATCGAAATAAATGTGCATTTATTTAAATTGCTACAGTTTTCACAGCAAGGTGCTTTGTATTGATCTATACCTTAAATGATTTTGTTAAACATGTTCATAGACGTTTAATGTTCTGTGTATACGCTTGTTTATTTGATGCTTTCCGGTGGTTTATAGAGAAATATCAGTGAATTTAAACTGATAATTTCACTGATTCAAACAATGAAAATTATCAGTGAAAATAATCGATAATTTTTACTGTTTACTGTGAAATGACGTCATTATTTTGACAAAATGACGTCATTATCCCAACGACATTCTTTAGTTAAACTCTTTAACAATGTATATAAACTGTGAACAAAGCATGAAATAAAAAGAAAATTTGTTGGATTCGGTGGAATATCGATTTTAATTCACTCATGATCATAGAAAAAATATATTTTCACTCGTGGCTGCGCCACTCGTGAAAATAATAATTTCTATGATCACTCGTGAATTAAAGTCGATAATCCACCGAATCCAACAAATATCCTCTATTTATTAAATAAATACATAATATACTACTCACTTGTATTATTTCATTGAACTCATCTGTTGATCCTTATTCATTTGTATTTTATTTTGAACTTTATACAAGCTGTTGATATTTGTTCTGCTGTTGTAGATTGTCTCAAGTGAAGTTAATTGTTTTCTTCGCGAAACGAAGCAAGAGTCAGCGTTTACACAGAGATTAATTACACCACTTTAAACCAATGGTTACTGAAATGAATGGTTTACAAAACTTTCAACAAATGTTAACTGAAAAATGGTCTAATAAAACATTCCCATATAACAAAACATACAGAAACACCAAATTGATTTACATCGTCTTTCGTTGTTCATATATACCACATAACAAGAAATGTATTTCTCTATCGATATTAAACTTAATATTGCGAAAATCAATGTTTGAACATTGAAATGAAGTGTGTTCCTTTTACCGTTTATGCCTTGATAAAACGGTTAACAAAAAAACGAGTATCAATCTACAGTCTTCGGAGAAAACTTGTGAGTGGCACATCTTTCCCTTAGGTACGAGCATGTTTCTAAATATACATGGTTTTATCAATACGCAATAGACATACAGTCCACGAGTATACATGTTCGAAACATAATAGTAATATATATAAGCCATGGAATGTGATCAGTATTGAATTGCATAAGTTGTTAAATAAAGTATAAATACATAAACAGGTTTAGGACAATCGGATTACAGCATTTAGAATATATTTATCAATGTTATAACGATAACATAAAAAAAGATGAATATACAAGAGAGCGAGGAGTCAAGTTTGTGCTATAAATTATACACAATAAATCATAATAGTATTCATACAGGTTTCTTTGAATCAATGCTTTATGTACAAATATGGCTCAGTTTATGTTGGTACTTGTATTATCAGATTGCATTAGTTCAATAAACTTAATCATGTTTGGTCTTTTCCAGTAATATGTATTTATATTCAATTTTCTAGTATCATCATATAAGGAACATTCTAATAAAAAAGGATATTCATCCTAAAGAACATTGCAATGTTGACATTTTCTCTCTTGAAAGGGTATAGACTCAGTGTTATTCCATCTGCCTGATTCAATGTATATTCTATGAGATGAAACCTTTAATCTACAAACATCAAATCTAAACTTATTTATACTGACATGTTTTAAGTAAGGTTGCATGTAAGCATACATTTAAGCATGCCATCATTAAAATAACGTAATTGATTATCTAAACAAGTGTGTTAACGTATCTTCGGAGGGATAGGGGCGGTGCAACAGTGTTTTATTGTCATTATTTTCTATTTACCTCTAACGATTATTACAGGCATCACGCATTTATTGCAAGATAATGTTTAAACGCAGACGCGTACAAACTCTTTATCGTACATATTTACACTATATATATATATATGTAAATCAATACAAGTTCAATGTTTGCAACACTGAAATCGTTTGAGTCATTTCGATTTACTGAATGTGTACTTAAAAACGAATGCACGTTCACAGTGATTGTGTGTACTGAATGCCTCTTGAATACCGTTTATAAAGCGATTGCTTATAAATAATAAATAAACAAGCAAAGGTTTCATATTGAAACCAAAATAGCGGACTTAGTATTCATTTATTAACGGTACACAAATGTAAACGTAGAAAAATAACAAACTACATATACTTATTCTGAAAAATTGTACTTCAACATCGTCGAAATTATAGATCAACAAAATTGCATAAACTGTTTGCACCATCGGAACGTCATTCATTATGCTAGGACATTGTCTACTTATCGTTGCAGATAATAATAGTCATAGGGCACATCGACACAATGTTCGGATATTTGAGTCACGACTAAACGCGAGCTAGATTCTATATTTGATACATGAACTATTTTTAATACACACATACTAAGTAATTGGAACGAAAACACTTTAGTTCATATGAGATAAAAAGTAGTTTTGAAAGTAAGTAGCTAAAATGTATTTTAAGTTACGGAATTCATATACGTGCCATCACTAAAATAATGTTATTTTTTAACTTTATTTAATTTTTGTAAAGCTAATTACTCTATTTGTCGTTTTCTTCATTTGGCTAACTGTATCTTATTTTTTTAGTTTAATTGAAAATAAATAACGAAACTAAAAATAATTACACACTGATATGGATGTCTTATTTCTTTTTTTAACTGATTTTAAACAAACTAATTGTTTAATTACCGTCTTATTTGTATCCAAGTGATGTTAATCATTATTGTATCTCCCCAAAACGGAAAGGGACACTCGTGTTTCGTTTTTTAAGCAAAACGCTTAATGGGAACACAAACTTCAATTCGATTTTCAAGCATTTAATTTTGAAACATTTAGTTTAAAACGATGTACGAATATGGGGATATGTTTCGCGTTTTGTTTTATACGTAGTTCAACGAAAAAACGCTATACAGAACATTATCTTGGTTTTCTGTATTTTGTTTTTGTTCTGATTATTTGAAAATCGGAATAGGAAAACATGTGTTGATTGTTTTGTATATCGTTTTGTCGCAATGAAAAACTTAAAGACGGTATATACAGGGACCTTGCATCTACTGATCCATTGAACAATCGATTGCAACAACTTACATGCTGCATTTTGCTATGGGTACTTTCCTGAATATCACGCACATTTCATGGACTTGGTTAGATACTGGACATTTTGCTTGTTAACCCATTTATGCCTAGCGTCTAGAAAAAAGGCCTTGGAAAACATCGTAGACCCAGATGAGACGCCGCATGATGCTTGACATGATGCGGCGTCTCATCAGGGTCTGCGCTGTTTGCTTAAAGGAATTTCTGTGAGAAATATTCTAAAAATAGAAATAAATACACTAGATATCCCTAGTTTTGGAAATAAATGCACTTGGCATAAATGCGTTAAACAAGTAACCGGAGCCCTTATCATATGCTGTTGCTCATGTAATTTCGTGAATTAAACTATCGCTGAGTACGCGTTCCTTACATGTCGACGTTTTTGTTCAATATTATTCGATACGCAACCCGAGAAACCTAGTGTAGCAATATATTAATTATTACTCTCGCATTGCGCTTCATTTTACATTTTATTGTGATAACATGGGCAATAAAGCTGCATTTTAAGAGATCTCTTCTATTGATAACAATAATGTATACTTGCAATGCAGCAAAGCATATAGCTCGCAGCGCGGTTTACTTGGCAATAATTTAAATTGGTAATTACAAATGGGTACGTTTAAAGACATTAAAATGACATTCTAATGACGTTCTTTTGAAACGTTCATTAAATATTAATGCGTAATCGCAGTCTGTTTGATGTATTTACTGATTCGTGAAATCATGATCATAACAACTGATCCATTGTTTTGATAATTTAGATGTTGTTATAAAAAATTCCCCCTTCTCTCCTCCACTATTATCATAATAAAAATACCCATATTAGTTATTCATTTTATTATATACTTAAATCATATGTCCCAGTGTTCGTCTTTGATTGTTAATAGGCATTGTTAAAAACAACTCTTTGCTTATGACAAAGTATAGTTTTAACTTTCACTCGTGGATGACAAACCAGGAGCGGAGTGTACAGTTATTGAACACGTTCTCTTATTGTGTTTGCTGTTATATATTTAGGCCTGATCATAGAACATTACAGATAGTGTATTTGCGACATACGCCTATACAGCTCATTTTCAAACAAACATAAAGCAATTATATACATAGTATACGATCTAAGGCAACAAACTTAGCTGACCAATCATAGACAGTATTTAAGCCCATTACTTAAAATCAAAGTAGTTTGTAAGGATCAGTAATATTTTCACTTTGCCAGTCGTGTGCGCTTCATGGTTTTATGTGCACTATACGACCAAAGCTATTGCCATTTTACGTAAATTGAAACCGTTCGGTCGACATCATTACATAATCAGGAGCGGCGGCCGATTGACTTAATAAATCTGCTGAAATATTGTTAACAGGCTGATTTAGAGTAAGTTAAGTATAAAAGACATGTTCGCTAAAGTCACAATCAAATGTTTTATTATATTAAATATATATTAGTATGTGATATATACCTTTAACCCTACCCGTCGTTAAACCAAATATTATTTATATATATATTACTTACTGCTTCGGTCATTCGAAACAATTAAACATCAAACATACAAAGATGAAATCAGTTTAGCGGCAAACGCAGTTTAATGGTACAGAAATTACTATTTTCGTTTAATACACATTACATGTCATTAAATGACTAAGACAAAAGAGACTGCCCCACTCCCATGGGTCGAGTTGTTTGATACACATTAGTATTCGCCGCAATTGACCCGAGGGTGCGCGACGTCTTTTACGGCTAAATTGTCTGCGGGCGTACATGCTTTTTACATTAGGGGAACACATAAACGAGCATTCAGACAATTACAACATTTTGTTTTCGGTTTCTTCAAAGAATACAATTTCAGATGATGTTTCGATTGCAAACTTACATGGTAAAATAATGTTTTGTCAATTTAAAAACTTCAAAACCAATATCAAACAGGAATGTAAAACAATGCCTTTTCAAATTGTTTCCGCACATAACTGTGAAATATTTCGGTTCATTAATGCTTTTTGTTTTAGATATACGCATTGTTTGTGTATACACTATTCTCCGTTGACGAATTTTTTTTACGGCCACACTATTTGTTTAAGGATATGCTTTCGCATACGATGCAAATAATAAGTAACTTTGACGATACAATAATTTAATATCTATATAAGATAATATATAAATAAACATGAGCAGTCCATGTAAAATTAATACACGAGTTTCTACTTAAAACTATTTTGTTTATACATGTTTAATGTTTTGTTGTTCAAACGTGTACATGGTTTTTACATATAGTTTGTAATGAAATAGCACTGCATAAACGGTTGATAGGAATAATTTTGTGTATGTATACATTCCTACATGTAAAAATATCGGATTGTCGAACCAGACCATTTCTTTTCGCTACGTTTCAGTATTTCAAACCATATTATATGTTTGCATTTAATTTTTTTTTAATAGTATTGTCGTCAATGAAACAATATTTGTTTGTAGTCAGTATACCATTGATTATTTTCTAGTGTTTAAACAAAAATGATGTATTCTCTTTTAATCAGTTCATAAACTGTACAAATCGGTTCGCCTTAGATTTATAACAACCAGCAAAAAGAAAAGGCCTCATTGACCGACCTTTCTGTTGGCCCATCATACATCTGAGCCTCGCTCTGTGAAAAGGGGTTTACGGCATGTGCGTAGAGTGTTGTCACAGATTAGCCTGTGCAGTCGGCACAGGGTAATCAGGGACGACACTTTACGCCTAAACTGGATTTTCGTCAAGAACAGTTTTCATTTAAACGAAAAATACAATAAAAGCGGAAAGTGTCGTCCCTGGTTAGCCTGTGCGGACTGTGGGACGACACTTAACGCACATGCATTAAACCCTCTTTTCACAGAGCGAGGCTCATCTGTTTTCAGACGTCAGTCTAACTTTATCGTTAAAATGAATTGGTATAATAACATAACGATATTTAATACATGTTCAACCTTATTAATAAAAACGTCTTCACTTAAACATGTCGTTAAATAACAATAATGTTTAATATCTCTCATAACCGAGCGTAAGTAGCGTTTAAAACCACGAACCTATGTAATCTTTTACAGAAATTAAAAATGTGGACAGATTTCTAGATATGAGCCATTTACGATTAACTCTAAATTGTATACTTTTAAGACTGTTAAATATTTCAGAATTCAATTTCAAAAAGTCACACAACGGCTTGCTAGGTCCGTTACTCAAAGGATAATCCGAAGAACCGTCAATTTCCCCCGAGAATATATATATTTTTAATTTTCAACACTTCGAAAGTCAGATACAGATTTATATGTTTTCCTAATGATACAAAACAAACAGATTTTCTACAAATAAATGAGCTCTATAATTGCTTTAAAAAAGTAATAATACTGTTAAACTGTTCTTTCAGTTATTGCTTTTTCTATTAATCCTAAGGGATTGCAGAAAAGGAGAGCGAACCACAAGNGCAGTTGACTTGTGAGAAATAAAACTGTAACACTAACTTTATCATGTTTTTTTTTATTTGCACCCCACATCGTGTAACAATGACTGTATACCTTTGTCTCTTCTCTGTAAACAAACTGTCAAAAGTGACAGTCAAAAACCTCTATTAGATGACCCCCGAGTGCACACATCTATACACATATAAATAGATATGAGTGTCGGAATTGATTTACTTGGATCGGAATTGGATACGTTGGGTGCGTTTTTTAAATGCGTTATTTACATACTTATCCTTGCTTGATTTCATTCAAACAGGACTGACATTGCAGATAAAAGAATTATCGTTCATCCCACGAACAAAAAAGAAAAATATGTCTAACGCAATTGTTGAATTTGCAGTCAAACTGCAAAAGGACGACCGGAACTGAATGACTGACTGTACTAAGGTACATTGCTAAATAGTATCGATACAATGTTTCAAAACTCTTAATACACAATGATATGTTTGGGGTATTGTTTTCGCTTCATATCAACAAACATATTAATTCTGTTTCCACAATAACCTCATACTCATTGGGCTACACAACGTGCATTAACGCTGGTGAATTGTGTGGCCACGGTCCAATTTTGATTTTACAACTCATAGAATAATAACTGTGTCCGGCATAACACATATAAAAATAATGTAACACTCAGGATTCCCAATGAGGATCTGACTTAACAAGATCCAACGTGTTTACACATGATTTAATCGTGAACTGTTATCAATGTTTTTTATCAGCATTACAGCGACGTTTCGCCTGTTTATGTACATTATCGGAATAATATAATACTTGTTGTGGGTTTATTTGCAACGACATGCAAGCGTGTAACAGGGTACTAAAATGAATTTACATATAAAATTATTATTCAGCACAATAAAGATCAATTACCAAACATACCATAAATTGCTATATAATCCTTAGTGTTCAATATGCAAGTAAACTAGCTATTGATCAATGTTATCGTTTTACATCAACAAACTATGCCATACATTAAGAATATTATTTTCGCGACGACCTTTTATAATCATCCTATGGCTAACCTCTCTTACAATGTCCCACCTACGTCTCAATGTCGCCTGACTAATAACATCTGTCTCGTAATCCAAGTCAAGGAGTAGTCAGTTCATCTGCAGCATCTCTACCTCTATTTTCCTACTGTTGTACCATCGTAGTGGCTCAGGGTTAGCGATTAGGGCTTGTCGTATCTGCGGTAGCCTCAGTATGATCTTTGGACCTTCTAACATCATTTCATTAAGAGTAGCTATCCAAGTACGCTGCTGTTCATACTCCAGATCACAGCTCCTTTTTATGTATAGCAGCTCTTACCGCATATAATCCGTCATGAAGCCAGTGAAACAAGCTGTTTTCATAAAACAATGACTGTGGATTATGTTCTGCTAACTATAATACAATGTTTTTCACCGTGAACGAAGTAGCCTCTTTCTTGCGTGGTTTTAGTACATCTGTTTTCACCATGTTTAATAACATATATAGGTTAACCTGGGTGTCTGTAAGATTGTTTACCAGTACATTTTCCCCGGTGCTGAAACAAAGTCTCCATTGAACATGTTAATAATCACTGCCTTTAAATCCAACAGGAGTAGCGAATGTTCCAAGTGAAACAACCTCCTGAACAACATTGGGTATTGGCCAGTTGCGAGATCTTGCCGCCCATCTTGCTAGGATGCGTGGGCAGTAATAATATAGTGCGGGTACTATATCACGGTCCAATACATCATTAAGTGTAGTAGGCGTTGACGGTCCGGCACGCTCGTGTTGTACTATGCCTTTGTTATTGATGTGCGGGCAATATTTTATTGTGCGAATGTGTATGCCTCAGCTTATTACTTACTTGCGAAAAATCTGAAAACAGTGGTATAACAATTACAAAAGTAAACATAGTCTCGTGTGGATATTTCGTGTTTAAATCTGATTAGATCAATACAATATATATTTTAATGGCTGAAAACGTCTTTAATGCATGTGTTTATCAGTTCATGTTGACGGTTTCGAATGTATTTAGTTATAGGTTATGTTAAACGATGCACTTATTTAAAAATCAGTATATGTGTTATACAAAAGTAAGAACAAAATACCATTGTCATCACCTAGCGAATATAGCGTTCGTTTTGGAGCATGTGGGGTTGTGTTTTGTAAGTGACTTATACTAATATTGCAAAGTTGGTTTAGAGGTATGTTAATTAGTTGACAAGTCATGAAATACAAAAACAAGCGAAGTGAAATTGTATCAAAAGTAGAGACACTTCATTGCAGGTGGTTCTAGTTTTTATTGAAAAAACATTAAGCCACATAAACATGAATACAAGAAGAAGTATCTGCAGACAGCAGACTCTGTGGCCTGGATATATGCCAACATTGATATACGTGGATACGAGAGACAGCATCCATCTCTTACAATCTCAATCATAAAACCTAGCCCTTTATAACGCAGTTGAGTTAACGTTTTAATAAACACACACTTTACTATATACGTTTAGCAAGCTACAATGTTGTTTTAATTAAATGTTATATTCATTTATATTTGTTGACCTTAGTAAACGTTCTACAACACCAATATAAACACAAACGTGCAATATGAATAGCAACGCAAAATTGGTAAAATGCGTATATATAATTCAATAGAATAGCTGCCACACGTCCTAGCATGGGTCATTAACATTCGACATATAACGGGGATGGGGACACAATTAACATATAAGATTACCGCTAAGTGTACATTTCTTTAATAGCAATGAGAATAAAAGTGTTAAATATACCAAAAAGTGGAGTCCTTCCGTGTACAAGTGCGTGCTCACGTTTGCATGTAACACCTTTCGCAGACAAGTTGTGAACGTATAAAACTGTAAACAAACTTTAACAAAAATATTTCTGGACTACTGCTTGAAGATCAATTAGATGTTAAGGGCATTTTGAAATTGTTAACTGAATACAATTACCGTATTTTTAATTTGATTCAACTTCAATTTGCATGAATGTTTTGACTGTAAAACATGTAATGAAAGCTATTCAACGGTTGTCATTTAAAATTGCCTGACACGACAATTTGCACAAAAAATTCAGTCAGGCAGCTTTTTGAAAACATAATAAGTTGATTAATTTGACACTTTGAATGTATTCTGCAATAGATTTACGAACGGCGGACAATTTGAGAAACTAACGGCACTGTCCGACTTGTTCGACGTTTTTCGTAAACACCTCTTTGTAAATAAATCCAATACAAACTGGAGGAAAAATGGCAGCCTACAAGAAAGTCATTCGTAACGTTGTTGACATGTATCATTTTTTAATGACAATTGTGCCCTGTCTCAAATTGGTTCCTCTAGATTTACTCATCTTTTTTTAAATTTAATATTTACCTGATTGTCATCAAGTTGTATTAGGCATAAATATTCTAGTTTCCATGATGAGTATTGTAGATATTCCACATACGAAAAAATCGATACATTATAAACATCACCATCATGTTCTGTTGTAACAGTTGGTGTTTGAGAGTTTTCGTCGTGGATATACTTTCTTTGATCCACTAACAATGACACGAATTATTCATAAACTTAACAAAAAATATTATTATAATCCTTTTAAAACACACACATACGTCTTTTTTTTTCAATCCGACTGCATTTCAAAACACTCGCGTCAATGAAGTGGTATGGAAATGTATTTTATAACGACGTTTTGTCCAATGCCGTGCACTTATTTAACGTTACTAACCTATGCTACTAACACTTTGACAAGCTACTGACTTTAAATTGAGCAATACGCGGTCAGCATGCGACGTGACTAAGTTCATGAAAACAGAGTATAATGTAATAAATAAGATAAAATGTGCGTCACAGGCTTCGAAATATTTTTCCTATGGTGTGTGATATAAATGTAAGTTATCTAGCAGAACATAGTGGATTGTAAAACTAAGTGTCAAATATCAGTTATCTAGCAGAACATAGTGGATTGTATAATTAAGTGTCAAATATCAGTTATCTAGCAGAACATAGTGGATTGTATAATTAAGTGTCAAATATAAGTTATCTAGCAGAACATAGTGGATTGTATAATTAAGTGTCAAATATCAGTTATCTAGCAAAACATAGTGGATTGTATAATTAAGTGTCAAATATCAGTTATCTAGCAGAAGATAGTGGATTGTATAATTAAGTGTCAAATATCAGTTATCTAGCCGAACATAGTGGATTGTATAATTAAGTGTCAAATATCAGTTATCTAGCAGAACATAGTGGATTGTAAAATTAAGTGTCAAATTTTAGCTATCTAGCAGAACATAGTGGATTGTATAATTAAGTGTAAAATTTAAGTTATCTAGCAGAACATGGTGGATTGTATAATTAAGTGTCACATATAAATTATCTAGCAGAACACAGTGGATTGTATAATTAAGCGTCAAATATCAGTTATCAAGCAGAACATAGTGGATTGTATAATTAAGTGTCAAATTTAAGTTATCTAGCAGAACATAGTGGAATTTATAATTAAGTGTCTAATAGCAGTTATCTAGCAAAACATAGTGGATTGTATAATTAAGTGTCAAATATCAGTTATCTAGCAGAACATAGTGGATTGTATAATTAAGTGTCAAATATCAGTTATCTAGCAGAACATATTGGATTGTATAATTAAGTGTCAAATATCAGTTATCTAGCAGAACATAGTGGATTGTAAAATTAAGTGTCAAATTTTAGTTATCTAGCAGAACATAGTGGATTGTATAATTAAGTGTAAAATTTAAGTTATCTAGCAGAACATAGTGGATTGTATAATTAAGTGTCAAATTTAAGTTCATATACAATATTAATACAACAAAAGAGAAAAAAACCTTGATATTGTTCATGGCCATTTTAGTTTCTATATAAATCTAAGCGTTTCAAAGTCAACGTTAAAGTAAATTATGCAAAAGGAAAGTTATTAACATTAATAAAACAGCATAAAGCTTACATCTAGTTTAACTACTAATACACCTTTCAAACTACTTCATATTACTTCCTAAGCTAATGCATAGATTCAATACTTGACCAAATACAGAAATGTATAAATATTAAACAATGATTCACGTGATTTCAACAATATTACATTTCGTTTATTAACTGCTGATATAAAGCCTATACTTAATATATGCTGATCTCTTCTGTTGAATGCACATGTATTCATATCAAATAAAAAGAATTGTAAAGAAATGGTGTCACATTTCAACGACCTAAATAAAGTCCTCTTTTCGCACAAACACTGGATTTGGTAGATTATCGATTTTGTTTCAGTCGTTATATTTCGTATAATTTTGTGTGCCAGTGCATGCCTTACTCCAGGTAAGGCGACAGTTTCCATTGCGTTTTTAATTTGCCAACTTTACAAATCAACTCTACGCACATGCGTGGAGGCGAATGCACTTTCATATAACGTCTACCTACTCTTCCCATATTATATATCGACCCGAAGCAGGCCATATTACACAGCCGGATATGTTTAGGGTGTGTATTTATGTTAGTCATGTTCTTTCCGATCCTTTTATAAAATTAAATGAATAATACGGTTTCTTATTGATTTTAATAATAAAGTCAATAAATAAATGTTATTATTATAAGTATTATTACTAGTATAGCAATGCATACGACATTTCTTTTAAATATTATTTTCTAGTTCATGGTAATGATAATGTATATTAACCCTTACAACGTGCTATCGCATAAAATGAAAACGTTATATATTTTTGTTTATTCATAAAATCTAAAAGATAGTTATTATTCGATGTCCGATCAAAATATTCATCAGATGGTAACATTACATTATTTTTAATTAAATCTGACATATGTGGGTGTACTTGATTACAGAGTATTGAAAAACTAACTTTTAATCAAAACAGATATGACGTCCAAATGAAAGTCACATAATACATGCAAATTTGGTTTTACTTACAGTTATGCGTAAAACTTGACAAACCAAGCAACAGATGTACACACTGATAAGAATATCGTCTCTATGTTAAAGCTTACAGCTTAGCATGGAACTCAAATGGAACTTAACTTTAATTAAAAAGACAAATATACTTGAGAAGAGTTTTGAAAATACTGAACAATATCCAAACGTCCAAAAATCATAGACGACGCGTATTGAAACTGGGACAAACACTGTCAAAATACAGTAATATCGTACGCACATTTGGTGTATTGTACAATGTCATTTTGTTTTTAAAATAATATTCAAATTGCAACGAAAGCAACCTTTTTCTTAATATATGATGCGTAAGGTTATTACAACCAAAAATAGTCACAATCCGACATATATACAAAACATAGTTTTGAAATCGTTTTTTATAGTTGAAATACAAAGCGTTTCAATTATGTTTTGATTTTTACAATCAAGACAACAACTGTAATCGGCTCAATACAAAAACTGTAGTTTTTTAGGAAGAAATGTGTCCGAACAAAATGTCAAATACAATGTGACGTACTTATACAGAATATAGCAATAATAAAACATTTATATTCACATACAAAACAAAATTATAATATATAACTAACAACATACTGTGAATTACTCGCCAACAATTGAAACATCAACAGAAACAATTATGCTACCAACAAAAATAGTAAAGAACAAACGCGAAAGTAACTTGAGCAATAAATTTAAAAGCAAAATTACATAAACCCTTTTAACAGGTACACAATAACTGCACCACGTCTCGTATTCAGAATATAAGCCACATCATGCGAACACTGGGTTTATGCCATATGCGGTACACTTAGCTCCAGACCAGCCGGCGCAATCGCCATTAATGGCAAAAGTCCCGTTTTCAAATGACGCGTGTTTTTTTATTAACGTTAAAGACACACTTTTTATGGCAAAACAACTAAGGATAGTGAAAACTCACCACAGAACATTACAACCGTATTGTTGCTTATGCAGTTATAAAAACACGAACAAAGCTATAACCATAATATGTCCAATACATGTTTCAGATACACTAATGAAATCGTAATAAACTAGGTTTTCTAAACATGTTTATCAGTCTGACTCACAAGCTTGCACAGATGATTGAACTACGAGGCACCGTTAAATAGTATGGATACAATGTTTTCAAAACAATGTTTAATTTATAAGTACGAAATACATCAAACCAATGCTTTTCTCGTGGTGAAACCCTTTTTTATACTTACAAAACGATGATTGACATGTTAGTCTTTTTTATATCAACATACATATTAAACCGGCTTCCAAATTAACATTTTGCTAATTGGGGTACACATCGGACATAAAATTGTGAATTGTGAGGCCACTGTAGAGTTGTGTATTAACATCACCGAAACTACTTACGGTGTAAAGCATCAAACACATAGAATAATGTAACACTCTGACTTGAATTCCGTTATCTGATGAGAGTCCACGTGTTAACACATGATTTTATCGTGACATATTAACACTTTTAAAATCATCATTACATCGACGTTTCGTATGTTCATGTATATTACCTGAACAATATAATATTTGTGTGGGTTTATATAGATAGTTTGCAATGACTTGCAAACGTCAAACAGATTGCAAAAACTGGTAAACATTTTAAATTATTATTCAACACAATAAATATCCATTACCTAACAGACGATAAATCGCTACCTATTCGTTGGTGTAAAATTTGCAAGTAAAATGATTATTGATCAATGTTACCATTTTACATTAACTAACTGTTATGTTCATTAGGTACATGTGTGTAGATCATTTACTCGACCCCTTCCATTATCTTCTAAGGCTAACATCCAACAAAATCTCCAACTTACGTGTAAATATCGCCTGCATAATAACCTCTGTCTCTATATCCATGTTTAGGGCACGTCTATTCATGTGTATCAGCTGCAGCATCTCCAGCTCTATTTTCCTCCCGCTGTTCCATCGAAGTGGTTCCGGGTGAGCGATTATGGCTTGTCGTATCTTCGGTAGTCTGAGTATGATCCTCGGACATTCTTTCATCATTTCATCAATGATAGCTATCCAAGTACGCTTCTGTTCATACTATAGATCACAGGCTGCCGTCAGATTGCGCTCAGGAATCATGTAATTCGACAGCTCTCTCTCTTTTCTATAGCAACTTTTAGCGCATCTAATCCTTCGTGTATCCAGTGAAACAGACTCCATTCATGAAACAATGACTGTGGGTTCTTTTCAGCTATCCACAATACAATGTTTTTCATCGTGAACGATGTTACCTCATTCTTACGGGGTTTCAATACGTCTTTCTTCACCATTTTTAATAACACATTTACTTTCACCTGGGTGTCGACAAGATTGCTTACCAGTAAGTTTTTTTTCCGGCATTGAAACAAATTCTCCATTCAACATGTTCATAACCACTGCCTTTAAAACCAACAGGAGTAACACATGATGCAAGTGATACAACCTCCTAAACGACGTTAGATATTTGCCAGTTGCGTGTTCTATAGGAAACTGAAAAAAAAACAGTCAGGAATTATGTTCATTAGTTGAAATGTCATACACGACATATACAAACGAAGTGAACTTGTACTAGAAAGAGAGACACTCAATTGCAGGTGTTTTTAGTTGTTGTTAAAAACAACAGCACGACTGGAAATATGCCAACATGGATATGCGCGGATACGAAAAACTATAAATACATATCTCTCATCGTTCAAATAGCCCTTTCTCGCTATTTGTTCGCGATTGTAAACACACGCTTCACACGTAGCAAACTACAATATAGTATGAATTTAATGTCATAATTATTTATATTTCTACACTGTGTTCAAAAGTTTTCAACAAAACCAAAATAAACACAAACGAACAAAATTATTAGGAACGCGATTCTGAAAAATACCGTACACTAGTATATTCTTTATTTGAAAAGCTGTCCCAATGCGTCACTAGCAGAGTACAATAGGCCTTTTGCTATGAGGTTAAATTTTATTTACACTTATATGTATCATAAATATATTGGGCTGAGTGTGAGGTTGAGCGCTCTATAACCGGTTTAAACCCCCAGTGCTTAGCATTGACCGTTATAATATGGTGACCCCAGCTTTATTGTACTATGTGTATATGTTGTTTCGTTTTGTGCCGTACTGTACTGTTTTGGCAATTGGTTCCTTGTCATAAATAAAGGACCACGAAGGTGTGTATGATATAAATGCAATACTGCTGGAGCTTCTGGAGTTTCACTTATTTATATTAACCATATTTTATAACGGGTGCACAATATGTTTGTATCAAGTTCTCAATTAACATAGGGGCTGACCCCAAAGTGTACATGTCTTCAATATCCATGCAATTTTTTATATACGAACATGTGGTGTCCTTTATCAGTGTAAGTACGCTTCTGTGTAACACCTTTCTCGGAAATGGTTGTGGAGAGTCCCACATAATGTGAGCCACTACCAAATCTTATTTAGGTACATGTATTCATAGCGGAATATACAGACTTTGCCATAAGTGAATGTCAAAACGTTTTAAGTAATGGCTGCATTGGTAAGGGCAGTAAATAAACAACGTTCAAATAAAAAAAAAATGTAAGGGTTATATCCCTTCTTATAATCAATTATTATTCTATGCTTCGTGACCTCATCATGACGTATTTATATGTAGAAAATGACGTTATCAGCCGCCGAAATCGTTTTTTTAAACAGTCATTGTAGGTGAAAGGAAAGAACTAACCCCTGACACGAAAACGGCTGTTGTTTCATTGTTTCAGTAAGGCCTTCGACAAACAGAAGTTTCCCGAAGATTAGGCATACCACGGACTACAATACCTAGCATCATGTATAGATATCGCGCACGGAATAGTGTTCAAAACTTACCGAGAAAAGGAGCCCCGGAAAACATAAATGAGTGTGAAAGTCGGACATTGTAACGGATCGTTAAATAAAACAGGAAAAAAACTCTATCGGACATAACTGGAGTTTTCAATCAAAATAGGAACGCTACAGGTTCCAGACGAACCGTTCAGAGGAAATTGTATAGTGAAGGATATCACAGGCGTGTTGTTGTAAAACGGATTCGAATTCGAGAAATCAACCGGAAGAATCGCGAAACTGGTGCAGAACGAACAGAAGGAGGACAGAAGGCCATTACTGGAAAAGGGTGATCTTCATTGACGAGTGCAAAGTTGATATCGGGAACGACAATAAGTTTTTCATTTGGAGGCGAAGATTGGCTACGGTGTTGCCTCAGAACTCCCCCAACCCCTAAGTTCTGGCCCGTTGTAGCTAGCCATTTCCCGGCTGGAAGGTACATCTTCCAGGACGACAACGCCCCGATACATAGAGCCCTGATTGTAAGCCAGTTCAAAACAGAACATAGAATTCATTCTATGATCTGGCCTTCCCAAAGTCTGGACGTAAACATAATAGAGATCGTATGGCATAGGCTTAAAAGACAACTAACAAAATCAACCTGATATCGTAGACACACAAAATAAGCTTTAGGCCGCCATTCGGGACATCTGGATAAACATTTCCGTTGAATATATCAGAAACTTGTATTCGAGCTTACCAAGGAGAATACTGTGGAGTGTAATAAAATCAAAAGGCTATGCAACCAAATATTAAGGTAAATGGTTGGTGTTTAATATATGAAAACGCTTATTTTTGGGAAGTACATTTATTGTTGACGTCAGCCAGTTAGTTTTTTGACGTTCACTTGTGGCAGAACTGGGAAAAATGCACTGAATGTACTACCTAAGATAACACGTTCACGTGTATACACTGATTTTATTCGGGGGCTTTAAGTTTGCAGCTTACAGAAGATCCTTCTAGTAACCATCAGGAACGTGTATCTGCGAAAAGAAGATTTTGAGATTTGTTACTCATTTATATGAGATACTAAAACACTCACTACACCTACTGTATTTGCATCAGTACAAGTTAACGGACTTGTTGTATTGCATAGCTTGATATGATACTAAACCTTAACCTCAGACAGTGTCCATTGGCGACAAGTGTAATATTGTTTGTTTCGTCCAACACATTGTATTTCAAGACAGCAAACGAAAGCATATAAAATATGAACAATAACCCAATAATGTAATGCAATCATATATGATAACAATGCGTGTCAACTCATCTTAAGTTATCTATGAAAATAGAAGGCAATTGCAAGCAAAGCATTTAGGTTAGAAAAGTGGAAAAGTGAATAAGAGTAGATGCTTTATTAAAAGACTGTTCAGTACCGACTCATTAAAAAAGAGCATTGTCCCCAAACTGGGAAAATTAAAGTTAAATTCCATGTACTGTTATACTTTTATACTCATGTCATATTTCAAAATAAGTGACACAACTTCAACTTAGACGATACAAATTTAAAATGAGAGGGTAACTCCTAGTGTGAATCCCCTTTCGATTGGGAAACATCAGATCAAAATATATATTCAATCTTACATTTTTATGTCTATATCGAAATTAAAAAGGAACGTTTACTATGTACAAATGACCATGGAAATGAATTGAATGTCTGGGATCTCATTTCCCTTGCTATAGTGCATTCTCATTCTGAATACATGGTTAAATACATATTGGGGATGCAATGTGTGCCCGGAAGACACCATATATTATAATTTAACTCTTTTAAGTCATTTAAAACATCTAGTGTCTTTAATTTTCCATTAAATCCTCAGTTTGAAAGAAAAATGTTCAGATTGCTTGTCATTTGGTTAAAGTACTATGTTTAATTATGCACAATTCCATACCCATAGCCCATGCCTTTAAATTGCAATAATACTAAAGCAAAGTGATAGTACTGGAGCGGTATCTACACACAAAAAATCAACATTGGACACAAAAAGGAAATCACCAAAACATGTATACACACTTGTCCTCCGAGTATTTAGTAGAATGGATGGCTGGTCCCATGACAGGAAGATAAATAACTGAAATTATAGGTCCAATAGTGTATTATGGATCTTTTTAAGCTACAACAACATTTGTTAAAATTATGTGCCATCTTTCATCGACCCATAAACCGCTTCAAAATATATGTATGTGTCTTAATAATCTTACTCTCACGAGTATTAAACAGGAAGGTAGTATGGAGGTCATTGATTTACCTTGATAGTAATACCTGGCATTGTATAAACATCTAAAAATAGAATGAAAACGAAATGTTTTTAAATGTAAAAATAATATGTTGTATGGTGCATCAGATTAACTATTAATACTTTTAGCATTATTTCTAGTATATGGATTTTTCTATTCTAGACCTCATTTAGTAATATTACAAATTAAAACAAATTATGTACATTGATGTAATTTACAAGAGACAGCAAACAAATTAAAAATCCGATGAAAATCAAAATGAATCTGATTCGAAAAACAGAAAATGACATCATACTTGGTCACAAGTAATATGACATACCTCCAAACATTGACGTATATAAACGCCTACTGACTTGATATAAATACATAGAAGAGACACCATTGTTACAAGCAGATATCAGCGCAAGTGTATATTATTAATATATCAATACGTTCTTAAGTATGTGTCGTATTGGTTAGCAAATGTCCAACACAATGATTTGAATACATTTCAATATGTGATGCACTAAACGAAAAGTCATTAGTTTAATATATCAAATAATAATATGTGTACAATTAATTGTCGATTAACTTAATGGAGACAAACTAACTCGAAATCTTACCAGATCGTAACGGCTGAATGCCCTGTCCAGTTTAGGGACCCTTTCTGGTACATCAAGTATGATGCCTCCATCAGCCATTCATACATTGCTGCAGTTGGATCCGAGACACCAGAGAGCAGATGAGTTTATATCATTATATAACGCAAATAGTGATATATATATATATATATATATATATATATATATATATATATATACGTTATTTGCACATAAATGTGAGCGAAACGAATGCAGTTGTTTAACATTAATGTATCATATTAATATTCAAATAGATCTGTATGGACATGTTTGCACCACCAAAAATGCTTGTAGTAACAGTGAATGAAATAAACGAAGTATCGTAATAACACAAATATGGTGTTGATATGTAGCTTATATTTTATTAAAAAGTGCGAATGTGTTTGAATATATTCGTTTTCTTACTTCATTATATATTCAAAAGTGTCTTATTATAAATCGATAGTAAACATGTACTATTAGATATATTTCGTCATTTAGTTAGAGACAATCCGAAGCGACCAATAACATGTATGTTATTATTGACTGCATACTTTGTTTTTCAGTCCATTGCTTATGTGTTCAACTTCATTAACATAATTGTCATGTAGATGAATGCAATTATTTTATAATATGTATATGTGCAGCCGGGGAGGGTCTGTCACGGGACTTGTTCTGATATGGCAGGTGACTTACCTAGCAGATGATTTGATGTCCTTCCTGCAGACGCGCAAGAATACAAGATACTGGAAAGTAAGTAAAAAAATGTGTGTATAAGTTGAAACGTCATAGAAGTAAAAACAATGTCAAACTGTTCCAGCAGAAGAGACACTTCATTGCAGGTGGTTTTAGTGTTTATTGAAAAAAAAGTTACAAATAAATATAAGTACAATAAAAAGTCTGTACTGACAGCAGATTCTGAAGACTGGAAATATGACAGCATATTGATATACGGGGAGACGAAACCAGCATCTTTATAGCTGTTATCATACATGCTAGCCCATTATCATGAAATTGACGTTATAACACACAAACTATTTTCCTATGTACATGTAGCACATAACAATACTGTTTAAATTAAATATCATCATTATTTTTGTTTCTACACTATTATTATAAACGTTTTAAGTAACCAATATAACACAAATATGCAAACAGTAAACTACGCGAAATTTAAAAATACAGTATATATTATTAAGAAATATATCTGCGCTATTGAAAGTAAAAATGGTAGCATGAATAGGCAAACAGGCAGACGCAGACCCAGACCAATTTTTTATGAACGGACAACCCTAACAAATGATCAATTAAGGATTATACCAGGATATTTACACTACAATAACCTCAAACATCAATCGCAGGTCAAACAGACACACTTCTAACCGAAACCAAAACAGATACATAAATAGGAACTCTGATAATGTGTTAAGAAATAATAGACCAAACATTCAATTTAGAAACAACATAAAACAAAACTTACGTTTTCAGGCAAACGAAAAAGGGTCGAATTTAAGGGATCACAGCACATACAACGAAACGTTTGCAGTTTGAATTAAATAACTTAGGATCTGAACGTGACTACATTTTAAATACACAATTAAAATAGAACTGATTCGCCATGTTAGTAGATAGTGGAGCATTCAAAGTAAGCAAACCAGAGATACTTTATCTTGTTTTGTTGAAACCAAAAGAAACTTTCATTACTGTGACCGGAGAGTGAAGTCCATAGAAAACTTAAATTGAAATGTGCATTGGTAACCAGGGTCAACTAACCCAAAGCTACCTTATTTTTTCTTTAAGCTCCCTTAAGACGCTTTGGTCGCTAACACGTAGCGGTCGTTAACTAAGGTATAGCCGCTATGTTCACTCAACCTATGGTGACTCTGTCGGGCACTTAGCCCTACCTGAAAGGGATTTTCAATACGTATTGTGTGCATTTTATTTGTATGCATCTTATCACGAAATTGTTGTTGTAAACCTATCATCGCATTGTTGGTCATGTCGAATTATAATCCGTGTATTGACTTAAAGAATGCAATACATAACAACGTTGACATATGTGTCGTGTTCTGAGAAAACTGGGCAAAATGCTTGTGCGTAAAGTGTCATCCCAGATTAGCCTGTGCAGTCCGCACAGGCTAATCAGGGACGACAATTTCCGATTTTATGGAATTTTTCGTATAAATGATGTCTCTGCTTAGCGAAAATCCAGTTAAGGCGGAATCTGGGATGACACTTTACGCACATGCATGTTGTCCAGTTTTCTCGATACGCGACACATATTAGATTATTTTAATTATTTTGGTTGAACTCCGTTTTAACAAACCAATCAATAGTTAGTTGATATGAAATACAAATATGCTTAGTATATACACATTATTATTCAGCTTTTGACATTAATATAAAGTTAAAATGAACGAATAAAATATGGACTAAGTAATGCCATAGTTAAGTCGGTAGATGGGTTGTTTATGTTTTGGTAGCTTTTTATTATGTTATAAAGAAACTTATACTATTGTCGTCGACGTATTCTTTTTTTATGTCACTGCAGATAATGTGTTGTTTTTATATCTAACAATTTTTAACAAAGTTTTACAGATTTGCTTAACTTGTATGTAACGCATAATAACACCTGTGTTCGAGTGAGTATTGTATCATGTAAAAGTGATAACATTCATAGACGCCTAGGCTACAGACAATTGATCTAAAATTGTAGATATTAACTTATGAACAAACTCTTTATGCGATATCAGGATGTGTTATGTTTAATGAAATTTTAATTAACCTTAACGTGTGGTGAATTTATTCTGTACAGGGTTACGTAATAGCCTTAAACTTCAAAGCCTTGAGCGTTCTCGTATGCCAAGCTATTTGACAGTTTTGCCTTTCGACACACAGAACGCACTAAACTTTACCGCTGCCAATCGCAATCGTTCAATCCTTTATACGGTTACGGTTGCATGTAGTTTGGACAAAGCATATCTATTAACCATATTTTGAATTTGTAAATTAAAATAGTAACATTAATAAATATAATACGCATAGGTAAAATAAAGCCACTCTACTGTAAACTTAAGTGTTAAACGCAATAACAGGTTTGTAGTAAACAAATTGCATTCCAATAAATTCTGATTATGATTGTCTGTTCCAGAAACCACCCACAATCTGCTTAATATATTGGCTTGTTATGATGAGATATGCATAATCCAATACAAACACACAAATGCATAGAAACATGTCTTAACTGCACAATCTGAGATCGTTAACAGACGAAACAGTTACATAATGTTTAAATAGCAAACACATATTTAGCACAAACCCTCTAATTGAACACAAATGTTTGTATGTGTAGATCGTATACTTTCAATGATATGTTTAAAATATAATTGCACACTAGTGTTTCACAAGTTTCAACTTTCAAGGTTTTTAATTGGTATATCGACAAAACGCCTTTGACCATTTACATACAAGTAAACAAAGTATATCAAAGTGCATCAGTACAATACAAATACAATCATGCAAATAAACAAACACAAACAACAATGAAAGTGTTCAAACATTATGTATAAAAGTGAACGTATTAACAACAACAACAACAAAAAAGGAAAAGAGCAAACATATAGACAAATTGATTATAATTAGGGTTACATACAATATTTATTTAAGAAGCAGCAAATGCTTGTAATTTTTCCTCACGGGGTTTCATGGCATCAGTTATGAATCTGGCAACATTCTTAATTACGTTATTATGTTGACAAGAGAGTATGTTGTTAAATTTTGTTAAATTTGGCCAGTTTGATAGAATACAATATTTTGTTCGTATATCTTTATAGATTGGGCAAGTTAGAAAGAAGTGATATTCAGATTCAATAACGTTTGAGTTACATAGTCTACATGTGCGTTGGTCTCTTGGAATGTTATTATATCTACCAGTTTCAATTTCAATTACAATTTCAAGTTTATGGGCGCTAAGTCTAAGTCTTGATAAATGTTGTGTGTGATTTTTAGTATTGATGCAATCTAAATATTTTTCATACGCGAATTGAGTCTTAAACATTCTATAGTATTCTAATTTCGGTTGGTTAAATATTGTATCGTGCCAATTTTGGATAAATTGGTCTTTTAATCTTTGGTTGATATCATTTGAATAATTAAAATTGTTAATTAAGTTATTGAATAAAAGTCCGTGTTCCAGATGTTCTAATTGTTGTTTTACAAAGGCACACCACAGAGGTTTGTTATTGTTATTATTATCCCTAATAAAATCATTGTACATATTACATTGTTCATTATAAACAGTGTGCATAAGAGATTCAGTATTTTGTTTGATTTTCACCCAATAACTAAGTGCCCGTTGTTTGTATATAGTAGAGAGAGGAAATCTGCCTAGTTCGCCTAAGACAGCGGCATTAGAAGTCTGTGGGCGTACACCAAGAATAGTTTTGCAAAATTTAAAATGAAGTTTGTCAACTTCATCAATGTTGTAAACTCCCCATATTTCAGATGCATATAAAATAATTGGTACCACTAGGGAGTCGAACAGAGAAAGTTTTGTTTTAATATCCAGCTTAACCTTGCTAAAAATGGACGATAAATGGCTGTAGGCTTTTAAGGCTTGTTCATTATTTGCCTTAATTGCTTTTGATAGATTACCAGTGTAATGTAGTTTTAGGCCTAAATAACCAAATTCATCAACAATTTCAATAGCCTGTTGGTTAATATTCCATCTTAATGTACAATTACTTTTCCTTTTTTCGAATATGCAAATTTTAGTTTTGTTAATATTGATTTTTAATCCCCATTTACATGATTATTGATAGATAAAATTTAATTGCAATTGTAGACTTTCTGGATAAGTGGTAAATAATGCAATGTCATCAGCAAAAAAACAACATAAATATTGATAATAAAAGAACATCTTTTTCAGTAAAACTATTAATAGCAATACAATCGTAAATGTCATTAATGAATAAAATAAAAAATAAAGGTGAAAATGGCTCACCCTGTTTTACTCCTAACGTAACATCAAAAAGCTCCGAATAAGACATATCTTTATAATTTAACACAAGATTTAACATTCAGATATATTGACTTGATCATATTTAACATTTTACAGCTTATTCCTGCCCGTACTAATTTAATCCACAAAGCCTCATGTATAACAGTATCAAATGCCTTTTCATAATCAATAAAAACGCAATACAGTTTCGATTTATTGTTAATAATGTTCTGGATTATAGAATGCAAAATAAAAATCAATCGTACTACGTTTATCTCTATATCCGAATTGCGATGTATTAAATATATTATCATTCTCGCACCAAGAATTAATTCGATTGCGCAATGTAGTTGAAAATATTTTAGCTATGATATTTACTAATGTAATACCTCTAGAGTTAGATGCAACATGTTTATCTCCTTTTTTGAAAACAGTGACAATAGCGCCATAACACCAAGTTTCCGGATTAATCCCTTTATCGAATATGTAATTAAAATTTCTAACTAAATATGGAGATATAAACTCGTTGCAGTCAATAAAGAAGTCTGCAACATTTTTAGACATATCGGCGCTTTTATTGCGTTTTAGATTTGATATTGTTTTTTGTATTTCTAGAAGTGTAAATGGGCGATCTAACTCGTCAATGTGAAGTGTTTCATTTCTTGATGCGTATTCATCAACATTGAGCGAACTGTAATGAGGTATGTTAGATAACTGCTTAAAATGATCTATTAATTTATCAATATTAACGTTATTTGTACCACTCGTTTTATTAAGTTTAAATTTATTTATGTATTTCCAAAATTTCGTTGGGTTGGATTTACTTAAGGATGACAATGTTTTACTTTCTTTACTATAATATTTATTTTTAGAAATAAGTTTTGTTTTACAATATATCGATCTGGCTTGTAAAAATGCCGTTCTGTTCGCAATTGATGGATCGTTTTTGTATATGCGTTTACAGTCATAGAACGATTTTTTTATGACTTTTGCAACTTTGGTCGAACCATAAAGATTTGCGTATATTTCGCGGTTTTGCATTACCTAAATTTCGAGTACGTCCATGTACCTGAAAGGATACATCATATGTCAGTTCACACAATTGGTTAATACAAGTGTTAAAATTTTCCTTTTCTAGGATTATATTGTTAGTAATATTTTCAAACATATCAGTTTAACTATTGACTAGCATATTTAAATCGGCGGATTTACCATTCTCCCAATATAACTTATTAAATACAATATTAGCAGCATTAGGTTCTGAAAACCTTCCTGTAAGGACTAACCCTAGTGAACAGTGATCTGATTTTTCAGTAAGGTCATTCACTTTAAAACTTGAGATACATGACAATAGATTGAAATTAACTATAACATAATCTACAACACTGGCTCCCGAAGAGCCCCTAGTACAGTTAAAACACGTAAAATGACCCGGCTCTAATCTGCCATTAACAATTAACAAACTATTTTCTTTACAAAGTGACAACAACTTGTTACCAAATGTCACAAAAGACCACATTTGTAGAAAACACTGTGATTTTATTAAGAAAACCTCCTAAAATCTATACAATGTGCATTCGTCGGCAACAAAACAGAAAAGGGTATTTCGATGTAGTATCATCTTATTCGACCCAATTATATAACGGCTATTTCATTTCTAGACTTCGTTTTGATTCAGGCTGTTTTAGAATATTGTAATGCTTTTACGAATGTTATACGTGTTTACTCTTTATTTTATAAACGACACGACATGTTACTACTTTACTACTGCAAATCAATTCTAATCCGGAAGATTACATTGTTCTATCATCGACTGTGGCTATATTTATTTGTTCTTGTAATACTTTCAACAAAATCAATGTCAATCCTGTTACTTTTTATTTAAAAGTATGTTTAATTAACAAATTCGGTTCGGTGTGTAATCTCCGTTAACGCTTATTATTAAATCCTACACTAGTACACATCTCACGACAGTACTGTAATGATCATACATTGAGTTAATAACTGTACATCTCACGACAATACTGTAATGATCATACATTGAGTTAATAACTGTACTGTAATGATCATACATTGAGTTAATAACTGTACTGTAATGAGCATACATTTAGTTAATAACTCTACTGTAATGATCATACATTGAGTTAATATCTGTACTGTAATGATCATACATTGAGTTAATAACTGTTACTTGTAAATGTCGAGTAGACATCGAACGTCAACATCCAGATTACTTCTGCACAATTGAAAGAGGGGCTTACTTGTGGACTCTGTCCCTGATTCACATGACTGTGCGCTGGTATCACGCCGGTCATCTTAGATAAGAATGTTACTTCCGTAATCGCATCGCCGGGATATGCTGTGAGTTTACGATTATTGGTTGGATCCCAGCATACTTGTGTCGTCTAACAACCTGAACAGATAGCATATCTCAAAGTAAATATTTGAATGTAATGATATTTTCTTTAGAGCTTACGAATTAAATGTGGAGTGTAATATAAACATGACAAAGTGTATTGATATTGCGATATGAATATATATGTTGAAATCATGACATTGTAAGTCTTAGTCCAAATATGAAATGTATAGTTAAATCATTGGGTGGTCGGTACTCGAGTGGTTAAACACTGGTCTACCATTCCAGCGGTCGTGAGTTCAATACCTGGCCGGGGCACTGGAAATTTCAGAAATGCTTAAAGTGTTTCTCACCCAACTAGAGATGTACTGGTATGAAACCCAGGTAATTCTCGCGTGTATCGGTGCTATGCACTGAGCACGTAAAAGAACCAAGGGATCTATTCGCAAAGAGCTAGGGTATCGCACCCGGATTCCTTGTATCTCAAAAACTGTCTCTTATACCCGCTGTCTCTTCAGCAAACCCAAATGACCCCATTGGGAATAAGTGCTTGCACTTTCATGGGTTATCCTTGACTGCAAGGTCAACATAAATACAAATACAACTACAACAAATCTGTGTATGAAATACACTTCAATTGGGCGCATTGTACTGAAGAACGCGTTTTATATAACACGTAATGCAGTTGCACCATCACTTATATGAACGATATATAATGAATATACAGTCAATTCGTGTCATTTGAGATTCATAATACGTTGATTTAGTGTAAATGCACATTATGAACGTATACTTAACAATCGCACTTATTTTGTATTCGCTACCTCACTTTTTGTATCATAGTTGTCGTTTACTTTGCAACTCTTATTAATAAAAAACGATTATAATTTTGTGATTGCAAACATTTCATGTAAGTTCATATTTGGAACACAATTATCAACACTGAACTTTAAATTATTTATGCTCTGGAAATCGTTTACCCTCTGCCGGCATTCAAAAGCTTTGATTTTGATTTCGACGGTGTATCTATCTTTCATACGAAATATATGTTTTCAAGCAACACAACTTTAATCAGTAAACTAGTGCAAAAAAAAACGCTATCAAAACACACGAACGCAAACACTGCTGCTACAATGATATAAATAATGGTAGCAACTGTATGGTATCATAATACTATCGATACAATGTCTGACACAGCTTTACATAAATTGACAATGCGAGAGGAAACACAACACAAATACCATAAATGTTGTAGCAACTTGACCAATAACATACATTTTATATTACAATGGGATGTTACGTTAACGATATAAGTACTTCGAACATAGCATTATCGGTCGGTAAACGGATACTATATACTCGTGAATTCGATAAATACTTATCCGCACCCAGTCATGAATAATTTCCTGAAAGCGTGAACAAGAAAAAAACATACTTACTCATGTATTTTCTTTATCGCGGCTGCGGTTTTTATTGTTAAAACGTGTTTACAAATGACAAATGAGTGGTTTATTCAACTCGCATGCATTGTCTGTTGTGACATTACATATTGCAAAAAGGCATATCATTTATTACATAGTACATATCAAAGGTAGCTCACACACAATTTACCATAGTGAATGAAGTAAACGACTAATTTTATCTTAAATCACCGAATCTGTTCTAGCCTCGTTTACTGCGTGGAATCCGTTCAAGATTATGTTTAGCCTATGATAACAAACATCCCATTCAAGTATGTGGCTCCTGAAGTATTCAAAGCGAATTATTGTTTGTCGGCCAGATGCGCTTATGTATCAACAATCAAGTCAGTCAAATGTCCTGACAAGTAAGCTGCCTTGTCTCGTTTACAAAATCGGTGACGGTTTAAAAGAATATCCAAATAAAAATATTCTATATTCACAACTGACATACCGCCTTTGGTATTTTTTTTCAATCCGATTCTAGTTAACTTAAAATCCGTTTCACAACTGATTTGGTTTCATATCTTGTGTAGGAAGGTAGAATTGTTGTTTCATTAAATAATAAAGAACTCTGTATACATTGGGCAATTGTTTGCAACATAACCCTCGCTTAATTATACACGTACATCAAATTAAGCGATTGATTTTATATATTTATACTCGTTAATTTCGATTGATTGGTATCCATAAGTCACCTAAATATACCATGTATGTTCAGTAAAATGGTTAATTCTTTGCTCAAGATATGACTTATTTGCACAGATTTATAATAGATTTACATAAAGTATGTAAACTAATACAATATTATAGTGTAATTAATTATCAACGATATGAACTATGATACATTAAGTAGTTTTTCGCAGTTTAGGTGTTGCTTAATGCAGTTGCGGTCGGTTTTATCTCTGCATTATTTTGCAATTTTTTAATTTGAACTCCTTTAGTGAGCTAGCATTCATTGCTAATTACAACCCGTTGCATGTATTCTATGTGAATAAGCAGCATGTACTATATTTAAATGTTGTTTACATTTGCTGCTGTTTAACAGGAATGAATGGCAGTTTGAGAACTTAATTTACATTATTGTATGAATGTCAGTTTAAACAAGGCCAGTTAAAATATTAAGACGTAAAGGTTAACATGCATTTTACATGCTGATTTTAGTGTTGTTATTTTTCCATTGTACATATTTTGTCATCAATCGGGTGAATCAGAACCTCGTTGACTTATATGCACATTTTAATACACTATCACACTTAAAGTGGCGATCTCACAGTAGCAAGTAACCTTTTAACGGTTCTTGAATGCTTTGCATTGGCCGTTCCAAGGCGGTGATCCCAGTTTTAATCATTGTATGTTCATAGTTTTGTTTTAAAAGTAGTGGGTAAGAAAAACAATGTATCTCCTATAAAATGTCTGGAATTTAATTGTTTACTGTATTGACTATGTTCATATTCAATAGAAATTACGTGCGTGGTGTTGTCTTGTATTCCTATTAATGACTTATATTAAAGTGTGTTGATTTGATTAATCTCTTTTTAATAAACATCTTGTTTCTTAATATCATTAAGTCACCCGACTCCGCGAAATTTGTTATATATTCAGACAAATCTTGAACAAAAAGTTTGAGAATACAATTATACATTGTGAGATAACGAAAAATACTGACCAAATTATATTTCTCAAAATATTTCGGAAATAATAATATGAAACTGCATTTTAGTTCACATTCAATTTAATTCAATTGTCATAACTGAACAAATGGAACGTGTTATTGGGAACATTTGGGGAATGGGGAGTACAAAACTGCAGTCCATATAGTCCTTAAACAAATTAACAAAATGCGTAACCATAAGATTTATTTAATTCACGAACATAATTTTGGAATTATAGCCCGTTGTTAAACATGCTATACATGGAACAACAATACTGCTTGTATCAAATTTGCGCACAGTGGTGATGTTCATCGAAATAACGAAAGGTAAGTACCAATATTGTTGGAATTGGAATTACAATTGATAGTAACTTTTTTGTCGACGTGCACATGCACCCCACCCCCAACCGATCAATGGGTTATCAATTGGTAAAACTCAATCCAGTGTGCAGTGCATTCGCTTATTCCCATTAGTTGTCTGTTTCAATAGGAGAAAGCGTCGAATAAATTGTGTGCTCAGAAAATTCCAGTTATCTTAATGGGATATGAAACCGCGAAATTCCGATTCCTTTGTCTGTGTCATACAACTAGACAGACAGCTGAGCTCACTCTTGCTTTAATTCATTGGCATCATAACTTTTACTTTAACCTGCGGTCATTGTCGGACGGTAGTAAACAGCTGTTTGCGTATAGCTTGCATTAAACAGCAAGAACCCGAAACGTATTAGAGGTCGTTAAAACTGGGCTTCGTGAAGTAACCGATTGTCTTCACTGAATTTATTTTATTTCAGAAAACACGTGACATCTCAAAACAAATTGCACAACCCTTTGCTCTGCCTAAAGACAGCCCTTGTTTGTATAATGTAGAAAACGTTGATTAGTGTTTCTAATATCATTTATGTCGTGTTTATTAAGTTGTTATCATATTGTTTTGATTGATATTTCAGTTTTAATCATTATTGATACATTTTGTAGGGCTGAATTGCGAAAACATAAAATTTAGTATTGAAAACAAACACAATAAAATACGAAAAAATATATCAGATATCGTTTTATGTCGTTAATGCGGAAGTTGAATGTTTGGCTGCGGGATAAAACAAAATCTCGTGATTGATACATGCATAAAATCATAACTTAATTTACTAGCAGAAATTCCATTTAACGACAAAAATAGTATGCAATACTACATTCACAGCGACTACTTCAATAACATTTTCGACAATGCACTGCAATAGATAAAGAACAACATAAATAGCGATGTTAAAAGAAAACATAATTGCCAATAACTTCATTTAAGCATTTAGTAATTGATGGGTAAATAAATGGACAGTCATTAATTATATCGACCACTACCATATCAATGAATTTCGCAACGACATTGAATGTATCAAAACATTTGCTACGACATGTGTACCTACATCATCAGTACGTTCATATATATATATATATATATATATATATATATATATATTTCTAAAATGTAAAGAAAGTCAGTATTTAATTAATAGAGTCAATACTATATAATGTATCAATACATTTACACAAACGCATTTCTAAAAATTATGTTCGCCAGTAAGTCAAATGTGACCACAACGATAACGAAAGCGATGGCAAAAGCTACGTCCAGAATCGAAGCCACATTACATTATCAGAAGAAAAATGGCAGCGACATCATTACTAATAAGTATATCTATACAAACACAGCAAACAGAAACAAGACAAGAACAATTCATACATAAATTTAACAACAATAATATACCGACATACATAGTCTAACAGCAAAGGCCACACTTAATTATATTCACATACATTTAATAACATATAATTCACAGCTTACATAACCCACTGAAATATAATAAAAATATACATAATAAATATTTGAAAACAATATTGATAACAATTGATAACAATTACAAAATCAAGAGTAACAGTGTCATTAAATTCTTCACAAATGCACAAGCTGGTCTGGGGCAACTTTGCCCGCATAAACCATAAGACCAATGTTCGAATTGCGCGTTTTTTATAATTAACAATATCGACACAATTCATAAGGCATGAATCTAAGGACATTCAAAACTCACCAAAGACAACGACGACAGCATTATTGTTTTCCATGCCGTTATATCAACACGAAACACAATAATAGAATAATATAACTACTGAATTCATTATTGCCACTTATGAACTCATAGTGGGACAAAAACATTACAGGTCAACATATTAAGCCAAAATAGTCACGAAATACATTTTCAAACATACTATCAACGAGTCATTTAAAAAACACAAACCAGCTACACATAAAATCAACTCTGTTATCTTGAAATGTCAATCCGAATGACGTACAACCTAATATAGATCGTGGCACTAGGGTTTAGCATACAATAGTATCAATGAAATGTTCCCAAAAAATACTTCATTAAATAATTAAACCTACAATCAAACGAATGCATTCTTCGATGTAAAAATCTTCTTTATTCTTAAAAGAGATAAGTGTCGTGTTGTTATTTATATATCGACAAACATACATGTATAACACATGCTACTACACCAACCGTATGCTCATAGGGTACCAAATCGTACAACAGCACCGGCGCTGTGTGAGGCCACTGTATAGTTTTGTATTAACAGCATAAACACCACTAACTGTGTACAACATAACTCATATGGAAGTAAGGTAACACTTTGGATGTGATTCAAAGTGTGGATCTTACATTATTAGAGCCCATGTGTATACACATGCTTTTATCGGGAATTGTTAACCGTTTTTAAATCACCTTTACACAGACATTTCGTCTGTTTATGTACACTATGTGAATAATAAAACATTATTACTAGTTTATATTATCACATTATTCTTCCATACAATACATATCAACTTCCTAACAACAGACATGGCAAAATGCCGCCACAATTTAAAGGCAAGACCGAAAAAAATATACAAACCAGTTATACAGTTCACCAGCTTAGATGTTTCATGTGCTAAATAGTATTGCGTTTCACCGATCAATAGAAATGAGTGTGCATATTGCTATTTAATGACAATTTACCTGAAACATATTCATTGCCTTCATATTTTGGTCAACAACCAGTAGATTTTGTTCAGTATGTTATGCATGTCGTAAAGCAAATATAATGCAAAATGAAGCAACATAACTATACCACAAGTTATTGAAACAAAAGATTTGCTAACTTACAACAATAAAACCAATTCACCTGACAAAAGTTATTAACATGGAACAATATTATCCATAAATTTAATATGAACGCAGTGAAACATGTATTTTTCGCTCACTTTTTAAAAGGACTTTCATTAAAATATTACTTAAACCGTATAAAAAACAATCATTTTGCATCTAGTTATCATTGTGCATACCTCCTTTTTTCAAAGAACACTAGTAGTTACATATTTTATCATCAATACAATGTGATTTTTAACTAGATATGAATACGCAATTTTCCAGTTAAAGAGCATTAACAAATCTCTCATTGGCATACACTTTTTCATAAGCCGACTGTTAACATTTTACCCTTGAAATGACTCTCTAATTTACAGATGATGCAGTGTAATGATCTAACGTACGTTACGAACTTTGACGAAACATAATCTGATATAAAACGGAGGTCGTAGGAACTGGAAAACGCAAACATGATTTTGTTGTCAAATCTTATAGAGGGTTGAAATATTTTGAAGCAAAAATCACCGGACAGTCAGTCCAGCGACCTTGCATGTTTACGCCAGCTTTATGATATTGTTTTCGGACATGTCCGACGGGCCGACAATCCATCGCCTTCTTTGAGTCAGACGATATTTCAAAATTTATTCATGAGTGTTAAATTGCAAGTTAACTGGTTATTGGTAATGCTTACGTTTTACATCAACAAACTTTGATGTACACTAGTAAGATCATTAACTCGAGTCCCTTCCATAATCATCCTCTGGCTTACATTCAACACAATCTCCAGCTGACGTCTCTCTATCGCCTGCATACCAACATATGTCTCTTCATACATTCCCATAGGGTCACGTCTATTCATGTCTATCAGCTCCAGCAACTCCACCTCTATCTTCCTCCCGCTGTACCATCGTAGTGGCTCAGGGTGAGCGAGTATGGCTTGTCTTATCTTCGGCAGTCTCAATATGATCCTCGGACCTTCTTTTATCATTTCATCAATAGAGGCTATCCAAATTAACTGCTGTGCATACTCAAGACCACAGGCTGTCATCAGATTTCGCTCTGGAATCATGTAATACGGCAGCTCTCTCTTTTCTATAGCAACTCTTAGCGCACTCAATCCTTCATGCAACCAGTGAAACAGACTTCTTTCATGAAACAATGATCGTGGGTTGTTTTCTGCAATCCATAATACAATGTTTTTAATCGAGAACGATGTTATCTCATTCTTAAGTGGTTTCAGTACATCTTTCTTCACCATTTTTAATAAAACATATAGTTTCACCTGAGTGTCGGTAAGATTGTTTAACAGGACGTTTTCGCCGATGTTGAAACAAATTCTCCATTCAACATGTTCATAATCGCTGCCTTTAAATCCAACAGGAGTAACAAATGCTCCAAGCGATACAACCTCCTTAACAACGTTAGGTGTTGGCCAGTAGCGTTGCCGTGCCGCCCATCTTGATAGGACGCTAGGGCAGTAAAAATGTAGTGCATTTACTATATCTTGATGCAATGAGTCACCACTTGTAGTAGGTGTTGACGGTCCGGAACGCTCGTGTTGCACTATGCCTGGCGTAGGTACACCGTTCAACCACTCATTAACAAATAAGTTACTGCTCAAGAGTAAGCCACCATATCCATCTTTACACAAGGATTTTCGGAATGGAAAAGGAATCGTTGAACCGTATCCCTCTAATAGCAATCGACAATGTCCGGGGAAACTCATACGACTGAAGGATCTAAATATGTTAGTTTCACAAGGAATGTTACTTGAATCAACACCATCTTCTAAACAAATTACACCAGTTGTAACTCGAATCAAGTCTCTATCGCTCTCTAGGAAGCTGGTGAGACCCTCTGCCTTGCTACCCGCGGTGATCCACGTTGCCTCACCGAGTTCAAGTGCAGTCAAGTGCCTGCCAAACGCCTTGTAGGCCTCTCTCCTTGCCTGTATGATGTGAGGCCCATAGCCAAGAACATTCAACAAAGTACAGGTCTCTGCAGATTCATGTTCATACTGAAACTGAAATGTGTTTCAATAAAATATATACCAAGTGATATAAATTCAAATGTATATAAATAACCCAATAGTTTTGAAATATATCAGGGACACTTAGAATACAATAACAGAGCGTTATTGAGCAGAATTTGTAGTGTGCGCCGATATAAAATAAAATGATAGGGCAGTACTTTTTTTCTGTGTATCCTTCGGCCATGCACGTTTTTATAAATGACTAATAACTTTTAATTGCCTAGGTATTTACACTTGAAAATACATTATTTCTGCCGTGTGTATTACTTTCTGTGTCTAAAAGATAAAACACATTGGTATAATCGTTTTTGTTTTGTTAAATCTGATACACTATGACCGACATTGAAATCATTTGTAATAGTGGTTATCAAATGTCCAACAAAAAGATTTCCATATATTTGCATTATGCGATGCAATAAACAAATAACTGATTAGTGCGATATGTGTGTGACCCCGTCGATATTTTACGAATGTGCAATGGTGATATGTAGCCTAATGATTAATATGTATGCTACTATTGCATCGTTCATGTGATTTATATTTTGTATAAGTATATTCTCTTCAGATGCAAAACAAACCCACGGTTTTGCTTATGTATACAATTTTTTTCGTTAATGGAAACAAGCCTCACTGGATGTGCCATTTTACCATTGTGTGACAGCTAAAGTCTCTAACCTGTCTAGGGACCCCTCCTGGTACATCGCGACTGACGCCTCCATCAGCCATTTACACAGTGCTGCAGTTAGATTCAAGATACAAGATAACAGATAGGTTTATATCATGATAGTATGTTAATGTATCAATGTCAATGTATATCATAGTATATAAACACTAATACTAGAAAACATAACATGGGTCATGGTTGTTTTCTACAGGAAATCGGGAGGGTTAAATAGTACCAAAATTATCATAAATATATCATATTAATATAAAACAGATCCGCATTGACATGTTTGCACTATAAAACATACTTGCAATATTTAAAAACGAAAAAGCAAATTACAGTCTTTGTTATACATACAATTTTGCAGTTGATGAGTGGATAATATGTCATTGAACAATACGAATATGATTGCATCCGGATGTTTCCTATCGTTATTTCTGCAAACTTGTATACAAACAACTTAAATATTAAACATGTAATTGTTGGGATATTGTGTTTTTAACTCAAGGACAATCTGATATTACGAACACAATGCATGTTATCTTTGGTTTTATACGTGCTTAATGCATTTAAACAAATGCATACCAAATCAGTCTATTTTAAAGGTGTTCGACGAAAGGTGTTCGACGAAATCGAATTATAGATATTTCTGAGTTTGGCTGAATTATTTAGTTGGTATGTTAGGGTGAAAGAACAGCGAATTGCCAAACAAACACACTCAAGCAAGAATTATATGAAATTATTAACACATTTATTAGTTGAACTACGTTTAAAATAAGGCAATTATATCAAGTTTGTATATACAAACATGCTTAATCAATCAAAATGATCATTCTTTTGGAATGAAGTTAAGTCGGTAGGTTGGTTATGTATTTATTAGATATTTTTTATTATGTCATGAAGACACTAATACTTGTGTAAACGAAACATTTATGTTTAAGTTACTGCAGATATTGCATAACTCAATTTAACAATTGTGAAACAAGGTTTTAAAGATTTGCTAAACGTGTATTTAAATCATAATAACAAGTGTTAAAGTAAGTGTTTTATCATGTTCACTTGATAACATTCATAGACGGCTAGGTTTGCATATAATGCATCTATAATTGTAGATTAACATTTTAATACACTCTCTATGCAATACCCAGATGTGTTATAATAAATGTCATCATATATTTTTATAAACCTTAGCACGTGAAGAGTTGTTGTCGTCCATTGTACGTACTAGCCTACAACTACAATGCCATTAGCCTTTTAAGGCAAACTTGTTTGACAGGCTTGCTTTTCGACAGACAAAATGCACTAAACCCTACCGCTGCCACTCGCAACCGGTATTTATTTCAGGTAAAAAAATCCCTGCAGAGAAAAATTAGGCAAAATAAACAGTATATTATCAGGGCATTATACAAAAATTGGACCACTGGGGTTTTCTCTTCTTGACATTCAATAGATGTAAATCATCAAACATCTCAGTCATTGTGCAAGCTTGAACATTTATATTTGCCTTTCATCTGCAAATGTAACAAGTAACAATATACACACATTTTTGTGGCCACTATGAAGATTCTTTCCATCAAAGTTTTAACAGAGATTATTATAACTAATTATGTGTTTGTGTGTTTGACATTTGAAAGTAACCAATATTGTAAAGCTATGACCAGCACATGATGTTAAGGCTGTGAGCATCAGAGATGGCTGCCCCTTTCAACTACAAGCTTGGCATGTAACAGCATCTAAGATATATACAATACATTAGCTTTCTGAATGTGAGAATAATCATCTGTAAAGGTAAGAGTTGGTTTACACAGAATAACGAGTTGTGGATATCCTTCCTATTAATTATTTTTATATACGCCCGAAGGGTCGTATTATGTTATGAGGCGTGCGTCCGGCCATCCGTTAGCAAATTCTTGTGTGCACTAGATCTCAAAAACTATACAATGGATTTTCACCAAACCTCACACAAATGATAACCATGATATGTAGTTGTGCATGCAGTAAAAAATATCCGGATCGGATATGTAACCCCAGAGTTATCTGCCCTTGACTATACAAAATAATTGTTTTGGAATTTTGGAAAAAGATTCATGATTGAATGAAGGAACTTGCATTAATCTTGTAGAACATGCGTAGATTTGATCTTCTGACAGCATCTAAAAATATGTGAAATAGAAAGAACGACAATATCTTTTGGAGAAATAAATGTACCTACGTTATAAGCAAAGGACCTGTGCGACAATTCCCGGGCTTTTTAGTCTGTTTAGTTAACACCGTAGTAACGTTTTCCATATATAAAAATGCTGACCCTTCCAACTTTAAGCGCCCAGTGAGACGAGGGATAGAAAGAGAAAGTCACGTGCTTGAGTACATTTCAACCCATGCGCATTGCAGTTTTTTTCGCATAAATAAACAGTGGAGCGATACAGGGCGATCACGGCCCTCTTGTTTTTTATCTCATGGTACTCAAATGTCTAGTACACACATATACATGTAGTCTCTGTATTATCTATTACGAGGCTAATTGTTGTTTTACTATTCCAAGGCGTTGGCCCCAGTTATCCATTTGTGGTTAGTGTTTGTAACCTGTTTTCTTTCATGCTTAATTGAAATTGTTGAATTAAGAACCCAGTTAAATGTGCAATGCCAATTCTAATGCAGGTGGTGATTCACTTTGTTTAAATTAAAAATGGTTGCGTCCAACGCTTTGATTATCGATGCGTCATTTGGGATTTTCGTTATACTTTCGATTTGAAGACTAAATTTAAAATTCATTCAACTTCATATTGTAATAGGCTAGGCTAGCTTTATTACATCTATTGGACTAATTGTGCCTTTGATATACTTATATTAACACAAACGTTACCAAAGTGTGTAAAGCATCTTGGTCTTATATAGATACAATATATACATGTTATAATTAAGTTATCACAAACAATCTACGTACCCGAATCTAAGTCTGCCAACAATACGGTTATAAAGCTACCAGTGACTATTTCCTTACACACTGTATTCCGTGTAGTATTAATAGTGTTGAATGTAAATTTTAATGTATTTAATTAATGTTAAAACGCTCATAATGATGACTAGTTCATAAAATCATTCGTCCCAATCCGACAGGCACAAGCACGTATTGAAATAGAAAGTGTTTGCATGCACAATGTGTAAAACGCGGATAAGGAGTTTTTAAACCGAGGCAACTTTCGCATAGAGTTTGAAACACAATAAATTAAATTTACCTAGAGGGGAGCGGGTGGGGAAGGCTTCGGTCCGCAGCGATACATTTGTAAAACCGAATTATTTTGTATTATTATTTCTCAATGCATATGGTCACCGAATATCCGCACAATGACTGTCGTCGTCTGCTTAATTAATAATTGATCTTATGACAAGATTTCATTTAACAGTGAGTAAACCATTTAGAATACTTCAGCAATTTATTATGAGAAGAATACATGGTGCTTATAAAAGCAAAAGTATTTGACTGACTAAATGTAAGAAGGCGTTTATATGCTTCCACTAGCAGTTGAAACAGGAAATACCTTCACAAACATCGGCGTTCGAATTCATGCAGTTTTCATTTTCTTCCTAAATATATACAACAGCAGTACACAGACGATACATTAATAAATATTTTTTTTTCCATTTTATAAAAAATCTTTGTTAATTATTCTTCCTTACGCTAGTGTTTATATAAACACTGCCGCCGGTCATTGTTTTGCAGGAGACCCTGTTACTACCAGCCTCCCAGGGTAATTAATATAACCTCGGTCATATGTGGCATTACTATCTAACCTTTTTATTAAAAAATACGAAAATACGTTAAATCTACCACTTTTAATGTTCATGTTTATAATGACAAATACAGTGTAACAGACAGACATTAGGCGCAGAGTTACTAATTAAGCTATTGCATTAAAAGGGTGTTATTTAACTGGGCTTCTTTATTTATGTGCATGAATATAGCATTTGTACCACAACATAGAGTAGATTTCATAAAATTGTTCATAAATATGTTCAGTTCTAGAATGTCGATCACACGATTTTACCTTTACTTTTTTTTTATAGATCTTATATATCAAAGGCGGAAGACGGGTTGCCATATGTTCGGAAGCAGTGGAGGTTGCAGCAGCGGAGGACGGCCTTGAAGGACGTATGGATCCATGCGAAATGTGTGCTGGGACTGCGATGGTCGTGACCCTATAAAAGTTATTGACGTGTTTAAGGTTGGCGGCATTACTTTCCCTCAACGTACTTGGAAACTCTTCGGGGGTTCGGGACGACAGGGGGTTACTGCATGGAGTGAAGTCAGTGCCCCAGATAATTATTTGGGTAATTGGGTTTTCACCCATTGATTTTGAAAAATAGGGTGATTTCAATTTTTAAATAGGGTGAAATAAGTTATTAATATTTATACCTCAAAATCATTGCTGCTGTTATACAGACTAGGTGCAGAATGCACATTTCAACTTTTTTTTCTGTCCCATCAACGTCAACAATTTCTAACCAGGCCAGGGATATGACTTTTTCCACTTTTGACAGGTTTTTTTCTAATCACGGACTTTCCGTCATGTTTTTGGATGTCAACTCGCTACTTTTGACTGCTGCATACACTGTTTCTAACAAATCGATAACACAAATGATTCGGTTGTTTGTACTTGGTTGGAAAAAGTTTGTGATCGACATATATTTAGCGCGACAATCGCGGACATCTTTCGAACTCGCTTAGACATTTTTATTACGCACCATTATAGAAACTGAAGTTACAGACGCTTTACAAATACATTCACGTCGTAACTATTTTAGTCAGACGCCTAATTTGCTATGAAATAAATTCCCCATAGCGTTTGAATAACTTTGACTGTTTTGCTCCTCCGTCATCCAGGCGCTTGCTAACTTTCGAATGAATAAAATCTTCGCCGCGGTACGATAATTATTCCAATGAGAAATTACCAAAATTTAACAAAGAATTTTCGATCGAGACTTGTATCGTACGCATCAAGTTTAAAGAATAAGCGTAAAAGTCAAATTGATTGCGTTTTCAATACGCATTATATTGAATTTCATTGCGTTTTTAAACATTTAGNTAACATTTATCCGTTATATAAGATATCAGTCGTATTGATTGTCATTGGCAACGAGAGCAGAATTCGCAGAGTGTCAGGTTGTTAATATCTGGTAGTAAAATTATATTACAGTCCCCATGAAGTCAATAAACCATGTATATTAATCCTACCATGCTAGTTTGCGTCTTCGGGAAATTGTGCATGATCATCAATCATCATACGATATTTCCGTCTCTCAGTGATACAAGTTATAACATGACTAAACGGGGGAAAACGTTGATATATATTGAAACAAAATAACACTTAAAGCAATTTAATATAATTATGAAATTAAATACTATATCACATTTTAGTCACTGTGTGTTCAAGCTCTTAGACAGCATTTACAAAGATTCACTCTGCTTTCCTTTTTTTCCTGTTTTGTGGATGTCTGCAAAAACCTATTTTATATATGTCTGAAGTATTTTAATATTTATATTGCCTATAAGTGTTAAATTCAAATATATTTTTATATATCATTTAAATTGTAAATGAATATAATTGATTGACACGCGGACGAAAAACAAAATACACGATCACGTAACTATACAAACTATATTGTTAAATTTAGCGTTTCCGTAAACAAGTTTGTTTGTATTACATAAAATGCACTTAATTGTGTAATGCTTGATTTTTTCTTTTTTAAATGGCATGTCCGGAATGAATTGAACATCTCCATTTTGTCGCACAATCTCTTTAACGATTAATTGGGACTACATGGCTATGCCTCTAGTTCCATTATGCATAGAACAAGACATCAATTACCCAATAAAACGTACACAATACTAGATATTTCAACTATTTGTACTACCATATTGATGACCGCACAACAGGAAATTGCCAGTTATATATTGTCAGTATGAATTAGCTGACACTTTTATTAAGGTGGTTATATTGAAGCTATTTTCAGACACTAAAATGCAACACAAAAGAGTCAACGGCGTGATTACATTTTCTCGAATGTGCATTTTCACGCTTTCCGAACATGAAAAGCAAACTGCACTTGTTCATGTGCATGAGTAATCATTTAACATCTATGCACTCCAAAGCGGTAGCAATGATATATTTTCAACTAAAATGTAAGCAAATTATATTGCACGTTCCATACAAAATGACATTAACCAGCCAAAAATAATTAAAAGAGCAGAGAGCAATGACTTGCTACGAATTGTAGCTACACTTTTCTTGATTATTTTTCGTTTGGAGGACATATGTGTCGTGTTCTGAGAAAACTGGGCAAAATGCATATGCGTAAAGTGTCGTCCCAGATTAGCAGTCCGCACAGGCTAATCAGGGACGACACGTTTGGCCTAAACTGGATTTTCGCTAAGAAGAGACATCATTTAAACGAAAAAATTTATAAAAGCGGAAATTGTCGTCCCTGATAAGCCTGTGCGAACTGCACAGGCTAATATGGGATGACAATTTACGCACAAGCATTATGCCCAGTTTTCTCAGAACACGACACATATGCAAAATGAAGCAATTTACTGTCAAACAAGGGCTTGGAAATTTCTTCGTGATCTCTGATGCGTGTGTATTTGACCGACGTGTAGGACAAAAAGATTCTTGCCTTTTGAGTGTTATGCTGTTGATCAGGAGAATGTTATGTTGTTAAGTGTAATTGGTGTCAGCAATAAAGTAGACCAATCCTCGTATAATGCATGAGTGAAATATAATATAAGCTTATTCTGTAATATGTAAATAACATGTATGCACTGCACTGAACGAAACTTACACTGCAGACTCAAAGGATGAAAAGTACAGAGCAATGTATTGTAATTCCATTTCAATTTATTACAGACAATTGCTTTTGACAGACATCAAAGGAAACTCGAAATGAGATGAGATTGAAAATTGATCTTCTTTCTTTAATGGCTCAACATATAAACCTGTATGGCATTTTAAGAATGGAAAACATCGTATACTTCCTATACAAAATGAGTTCACTAGTCCTACTAGTTGGAAATCCGCTCGGTAATGTTCTTTTTTGAAATGATACGTTCAAAGCTTTATTTTCTTGCTACAGGAGAACAATTACAAAAGAAAAGATCACACATGCTTGTCACACGATATGACCCAACGAAAATGCAAGGCAGAAATGCTACACATACTCAACTAGGAACTGTACTTCCGAGTAGCACATCGTCCTATCTTGGGGCATAATAATCCTAAGCAATATTAAAATTCCCCAAGGTATTAAACAACGTTGATGCTCGGGAACAATAATACACTATCTTTGACCTTGAATTGTGACATAAAAGTTCTTAAAATTGCAAATGGAGTTGTGCACAATCTCTACGCACTATCTAGTCAACTTGCTGGCCGACACACATCAACATATAAAAAAATATCTCTCCACAGAGAAATATTACTAATAATATGTTGGTGCGGTAGTCGAGTGGTAACACTCTGGTCTACCATTCCAGAGGTCCCCGGTTCAATTCCTGGCCGGGGCATTGGAAATTTCAGAAATGCTTCAAGTGTTTCCCACTCAACTAGAGATGTACTGGTATGAAACCCAGGTAATTCTCGCGTGTATCGGTGTTATACACTGAGCACGTAAAAGAACCAAGGGATCTATTCGCAAAGAGCTAGGGTATCGCACCCGGATTCCTTGTATCTCTATACTGTCTCTTCTGCTTGCTGAGACAGCAAAAACCAAAACAAACAAAACAAAAAAAAACAAAAAAAAACGGACCCCATTGGAATTAAGTGCTTGCACTTTCATGGGTTATCCTTGACGGCAAGGTAAAAAAAAATACATACATACACATTTTTATTTATTTTTTCACAACAATAATTGCGTCGTTATCGATTTAATCTCGACATCTTTAATATTTTCGAAAAGATTGTCTGCCGACGTATGCCATTGATTCATATGACTCCGCCTATCTCATAGTACGATATAGTATTACATTAATAAACTTATCGCACCATATCATATTTCATTTTGCTATTTCGGTATAATTTTTTTACATTTCGTCTTTCTTGAGCGACTTGGACAACTAACGTTCAGATGGACAATCGGCATAAGAAAGCGTTTCTATTCTAGTCCTTCTAGATTAAACATAACATATTTGTGTCATTCATTTTTGTCACTTTTGTTTTGTCGTCTATTTTGAAAGATATAGTAAGTATTTTATATTGAACGTTGTCATAGCTGGATATTACGCGACCTGAGATATACCTGAAAGTGTGGTCCTAAGCCGAGCGTTCGTGAAGTCATTTCGTTTGTCTGACGTACGTTTGCCATCACGTGGTACCACTCAGCGGTACTGTGATTTTAAATGTGTTTTTTTGCTTTTGTCGTTTCCATTTCTTCATTGACACACTGATCCAAAATTTAAATTTGTTTTTACCACAATGCGTAACTACGAAACATACGTACACAAATCAAACATATATGATTTCATTCGTTGAAACAAAATGAAGAAAATTGATTTATCAACAGATAATATGTTTTTTTTTTATATTTACCAAAGTAATTTATTTTTTCTACTTTGCAAGCGATGGCATCTTTTCAATGCATCGATACTACATACTTCTTACAACAAATGGATGAACGAGAACACCGCTGTTGTCATACATAATGAACTTACTCGGAAGGCATTCCCCTTGTTCTTATGGTGAGACACAAGCAAGAATCTCTGCACATCCCGCATCACAATACTAGATATTATGATAAATCTACCAGTAACACGGTCAACAAAAGATGAACAACCAGAAATAACTGCGTAATATGTCCAGTGAGCATGATAAACATTAAACGCTTCACGGAGTGTTTTCGCCTGCTAAACAGCTTTTAAGGCGTCATTCTTGACATTGCAGACAAATAGTTCAATGACAAATTATGTAATGCTTTACTTGTTGAACAGCATCTGTAATATAAGACTAAAACTGTTATTACTAAGTATACCTTGGTAAGCTTCATTTGCAAATGTTTGTCATGCGTGCATTTAGTAATTGTAGATTGATATAAATACGCGTCACAGTAACGCAGATGCACCGTTTTAAACAGTGCTAGCTAGAGTGTTTCATGCCACAATTCTTAACCTCGATATCAATTGTGTAAGTAATTTCATACCTACCTTAGTGTGTATATAGCATACTTCCTTTCAGAATCAAGTCTGATAAGATCTGATGAAAATAAAAATGTATGAGACAGCTTATATTGCTACTGAAACGAAATATGTAGTTAAACATCACCATTTCTCAAATAATATGTTAAAATGCATAAAGTTGTTATAAAGCGTATATGTCGTCATTTTTTTCTCATTTAAGCAGGACATGTTAAGTTGGAATTGCATACTTGCTCAACACAAGTTGACATATCTGTCCAGGTTTATAGAAGGTCATATGTCACCAGAACAGAGTGGATACTAAGGAATGGGAGAAAAACGTGTTATCCATTCTACAGCACATTTCTGTAAGTAATAAATAACATTCTGACTACAAATACAGTAACACTTGTGAACAACTAATGGGCGTAAGGACCGGTTTTCACGTGTTTTTGTTTCACATTGTGTCTTAAACCATTTTTTTTTCAAATACATGTGTATGGCATGCGCACATATTTTGCGCGACAGTCGCCTATTTTGCGCGACAGTCGCGGCGACGTACGATATTTTGCGCGACAGTCGCGACACGCACGATATATTTTACACGATATATCGCACTTGTGTAGGTAGCCTAAAAGGCGATATATCGTGTAAAAAATATCGTGCGTGTCGCGACTGTCGCGCAAAATATCGAGCGTCGCCGCGACTGTCGCGCAAA